>MDKH01138678.1:0-12186 GCA_005239495.1 Nicotiana undulata | reverse complement strand
CCTATTTGACTACTTAACTAACATGTACTATTTTTGCTTGGAAATGGTCCTATTTTGCTGATTTTTATTTATAGTATAGTTTATGAGATGCCTTGTTCCATTATATTGTGTGCTTCTTTTTGGTCGTTCCCTTTGTTGAGGTTGGCATTTTACAATAATTTATGTAACATGCTGGTTACTAAAGAAATATAGACTTTCGAAACTTGTGGCCAAAAATACGTTGCAGACATAAGATGGAAATATAAATTAGAGATGTTGCATATTGTACTTATAGACATATATTACTTTTGTCTAGCAGGGACAAGGCACCTAAACAGTGGTATCGTTCAAGGAAGGTGTCGAGCAAGGAACAATTACAAGGCACTTAATATTTTGTCTTTTTTGGGATATGTATATGCATACAATTACAATGCACAATGAAATGTAATTGACTTTTTAGTAATGATAATATTTATAATATTCGGCTTCAGAAATTCTTTTGGTGTTTTTCAAATATTATTGGTTGCTTCAATATTGATAGTCAATTGATATGAATATCTCTATATGAAATTTTAGAGAATAAGGTTCCTACTGACATGGAAATGTATATAATTTTGGTCATTATAATTGCTGAGAAAATAATTTTTAGTGGTGACATAGTTTTGTCAAAAAAATTTGTAATTGTTGCGATATAAAAGTTGCCACTATAGGTTTACTTCTTTTGCAGCGACTTTAGTCGCTACAGAAAACATTGGGTCTTTCGTGGTTAAATATTTTGTGGCGACTTTCGTCGCCACTAAAAGACATTTATAGCGGGGACATAATATTGCCACTGAACGTAAAATATTTTTTGTGGCGATGCTAGTCGCCGCTAAAGGTGAATATATAGTGGCGACCCTTCTAATATTTGTTCTTATGGAACAATGTTTTGTAGCGTTTTCTTAAACCTTTTGCGGCAACTCTGTCGCCACAAAATATGTTCTTTAAGCGGCGACTTCAGGTGTCGCCACAAATAACCTTCAGTTACGGTTGTTCTTGTGGCAATACAAATGTCGCCACTGATACCTTTAAGCAACGACTATCAGGGATTTTGTAGTGACTTTAGTCGCCACAATAAGGTTGATTTCTTGTAGTGCCTCTCTCTGACAGTGACAACCAAAGCTGGTGCATGGCGAGCCAAATCGCTATAACAGACTGCATACTCTGACACAGTCATGGTACCTTGGCGTAGCTGCTCAAACTCTGCAAGCCAAGCGTCCCTGAGGCTCTGAGGGACGAACTCGAGTAAGAACATCTCTGAGAACTGAGCCCAAGTAAGTGAAGCTGTCTCGTCCGGACTACTAAGCTCAAAAGCACGCCACCACTGATAAGTGCTCCCCTCATATGGAAAGCAGTGAAAGAAACCCCACTCGTCTCCAGAATATCCATAGTGCGGAGAATGCGATGACACCCCTCAAGAAAACCCAAGGCTTCATCCGAAGCTAGTCCGCTGAACTCAAGTGGGTGGTACTTCTTGTACCTCTCAAGTCGGAGCTGCTCTGCCTCAGGAACATCTATCCTAGTCTCAAGCTGAGTTGGAGCTGCAGGGGGCATAGGAATATACTCTGGAACCTGCCCAATATGAACCCTCTGCTCAGGAGTACGGGCTGCGGGAGTCTGTGTCCCTCCCCTGGCCTAGGATGTAGCTGGGGCTATCGGAAGTAATCCCGCCTGAGACAGAGTACTGAAGGCACTCAAAAACTGAGCCAATGTCTCTTGGAGGGCTGGAGTAATAGTAGGGACCTCTTGTGCCCCTCCAACTGTGGCTGTTGGGGGATCCTCTGCCTCTGCTCTCGCCGGTGCTCGGGCTGCACCACGTGCTCGTCCTCTACCCCGGCCCCCGCCTCTGACGGCTCTGGCTTGGGGCTCGGGTGCCTGGTCATCAGTACGTCCGGTACGAGTATGAACTATCTGTAAGCAAGAATAGAATATAGTTTAAGAATTTTGATGACAATAACTAGCACGATACGGAATTCCAAAGAATATGATTGTTCTTAACAGTTACATAGCCTCTCGAAGATAGATACAGACGTCTCCGCACCGATCCGCGAGACTCTAATAAACCGGCTTGTGACTTGTGACTCCTATGAACCTAGACGCTCTGATACCAACTTGTCACGACCCGAATTTACCCTCCGAACAGTCTCATGACAGCACCTAGTCTCTGCAACTAGGTAAGCCTAAATTGCGAAAAATAAGACAAATAATAACAAAAACAGTAAGGATGAAGTAATACTATAAAATTTAGTTGCTCGGAATCTACAACTTTTACTTTCCCAAAACCCGGAATGTCACAAATCACAAGCTTTATTCGACTATAGCTCTATATAACGGAACAAAGAAAAAGTGTATATGTATATCTCCTAAGTCTGTAGTAGAGTAGATGGGGACACGTGGGATTCTGCGGACGGTGCAGAATTACCTCGCGGTCTCCTAACGGCTGCTGTAGTACTCCTAGCCAAAACGTTGTGTACTGGTACCTTGATCTGTACATGGGGAAAACATGCACAGGAAAGTGCGTGAGTACTCTACATTCGGTACTCCGTAAGTGCCAAGCCTAACCCTAGTCAAGTAGTGACGAGGTCAGGTTAAGGCTCTAATGAGTTTGAAAATAAGACAATTATAAGTTTGAACAGTGACATATAAATAGCTGAAATAAGCAGAATTTAAAGGAAAACTGAAAGAAATAATGAAGAAAAACCCTCGGCTCAGCACAACATATATCTCAATAGCAAATATACAATGCACTACAGGGGGAAAGCTCCCGGATCTCAGTCCGTAATCCTAATTTAAATATGCTATGCAGTACAGGGGAAAAGCTCCTGGATCTCAGTCCGTAGTCCCAGTTTAAATATGCAATGCAGTACAGGGGGAAAGCTCCTGGATCTCGGTCCGTAGTCCCAATTTAAATATGAGATGCAGAATCCTATCGGATACGGCTTAATTAAGCAATTCAAGAAAACAATAGGCAAGAATAAGGTAAAACTACCTAAGCATGGAGCAAATAGTAGCAAGTACGGGGAATTCAAGTGATAACAGGTAGGCATGCTCATTCCTATGCTAACTAATCAGTAATAACATGAAGCATTAATATAGGAATGAAATGAGTTATGTCATGGAAGGAAAAGCGGGAATTTAGCAACCATGACCCATGTACGCACTCGTCACCTAAAGTACATGACGTCCACATAGTAAAATCAGTATAAAAATGACTAAGGGAAATCCCCAACACAGAGTTAGGCAAGCCACTTACCTTGACTGCCCTTGCCACGAGTATCCGACTCCGGGTGGCCCAAATCTATTCAATTCGATTGCATAATGTATGTCACACCTCCTTTTTCACCCTCGGGATAATAAAGGGTAATAAGAGAGTTTTTCCACTTTAAGTGACATTATTCGGATTTGGGATTTATTTTAATTTCAGAGTCGCCACCCGGATTTTTGACGATGTTCCGGGACATCGTTTATTGAAATCCCAAACCGAGGAATTTTAGACTCCGTTTTAAGTTGTCTGCGAACCAGAAATCCGAGTAAGGAATTCTGTTAACCCGGGAGAAGGTGTTAGGCATTTCCGAGTTTCGTGGTTCTAGCACGGTCGCTTAACTATTAATATTTTGGCCTAAATTATCTGGTTATTTACGTATTTTAGCCTATTGTGCATTTAGCCTTTTAACTTTTAACCGCTTTTAGTGTTTATGGATTTATCTTGAAACAAGTCACAATGGCGTGCACTTATTTATTTTTGGACACATTGTAACTGCGCCACATGAAATGCACCCGCAATTACAACAAGTGATTTTTATTATTGTTTCGAGTTAGAGTCGGGGACATGAGTTGCCACACCCGAGTGTAGATTATATAGTCATGAATATGGTCATGACGATTTAAAATGCCTATTTGAGGTGATACTCAATTATTCTCTAAGTTTTGGAATTTTTATCTAAAAGAGGTATTTTTTAACTTACGGGATATGTATATAAACCACTTTGGATATTTATGGATTTATCTTGGAACAAGTCACGATGGAGTGCACTTGTTGTTTTTAGACACATTGTAACCGCGTCACACGAAATGCACCCACGATTGCAACATGTGATTTTATCACTGTTTGAAGTTTAGAGTCGGGGGCACGAGTTGCCACACCCGAGTGTAGGTTATATGGTCATGATTATGGTCGTGACGGTTTTGAAAGACTTTTATTTGAAGCAATATTGGATTATTCATTAAATTCTATAATTTAATCTAAAAGAGGTGTCCTTAACCTATAGGATATGCATAAAATCATCTAGAAATTAGATTCACTATCCTAAAGGTAAGTGTTTGGGCTATGGCCATATTTTAGCCCAATAGTTGTTTACCCCCTTTGGCCAATCCTAATTATGGCTAGTTATGAAAGAAGTAAGGTTGCATTAATTTCATTAAAAAGTATGCCAGCAATGAAAGGTTTACAAGAAATCTAACAGATTTTTGATTCACAAATTACATATTTGAAAAGTCAAGTGAACACATTCAGCTATAGTAGAACAGTTTTATTAATTTCAAATGGCCTAAACACATGCCTTTCAAATCATGATTCATACGTATTAGGTCCTACACGAGAGTGTTCGTACATCTATCGTTGTAATTCAGAAAATCTAATGAGATGAATTAGAAATGTTTTGAATTGCGAATTCCTGTTTATATATTTTCGAAAGTCGTTGAATCTGAAATGATTGTTTCCAGAATTTTGGTAAATGTTTACAAGGAGATTTCGGGCAGACTAATTTGAGTAAAAATTCATACGAAATTCTTTTGAATAGAAAATCTATACTTATACATTTAAAAATTCAATAGAGACGAAAAGAAACAGTTTTTTTTGGTAAATCCTAGGAGTTTTGAGAGAACAGATTTTAAAAAAAAAAAAACCTTGGAGTCTTCAGATAAATTCATTTTTATACTGAAATTATACAAAGGCATTTCGGATCCTAATAAAATACTAACAATCCCTATTACAATAATGATTGAAATGAAGGTATAGCCTTAAGGCTTCTGGGCTTTTGTCTTATCTAGGCCCAATGGCCTGAGAGTCCAGCTCGAATCAAGACTTAGCGGGCTGGCCCAGCTTCATAAAGTGAAGCAATACAAAACTGGATATGAATTCAATAATGTCCAGTCCTTATTACAACTGAAAAGAGAGGAAAGCATATAATCTATACTATTACATTTCCAATTTTTGCTATGAAATACTACTTCTAAATAATGAAATAAGAAAAGAAAAAAACTGAGAGGTTGCTGTTCCTGTGCAAGCCAGCAGTACCTCAAGGACTCAAGCCTGCATTTCATCATTGATTTTTAAAACCATAAGTCTTTAGATTTTAATGCACGGACAACATTATAAACGAATTTTTATGCATCCCATAGAATGAATCTGACCATTAAAGGGGTCAGATTCAACTCTAATGATGCTCTACTACACATAATACAAAAAAAAGAATATACAAACAACTTGAATAAACCAACACATATTTAGCTAGCACATTTGAATTTAGCATTCAGATTTGAGCAAGAAAGGAACTGAATAGGTAATTTTCAGTAGATATAGGCATGTCTATCTATGAAAATGAAGTTACAGCAAAAAATAAATTGAAGAACATTGATATTTCACATTACTTTTTACATTCAGTAGTTCTACTTCATGTAAGGTGAAGCTTACATACCTTGAAGTAGAAGAAAATAGCAGCAAAATTGAAGACCAAATAAAGGTCAGAAAAGGAGGCTCTTGTGAGCTTAATAGCAACAACAAACAATCAGAAATCCAAGAAGTGAATACCCAGCAGGAATAGTAGCTTAAACCCAAGAAAAACCGAAAGTTTTGGAAGAAATCAATACCCAAAAACTACTCCTTAAACCAAGAACTAGGCAGAATCAGATTTGATACCCATTTGTATTTGTATTTTTTTTATATATTTTGTTTTCTATTTCTTCTCAATTCTAAGGAAAGATTTCAGAATAGAAAATGAAAGCTGTGTATGAAGTCTATTTTTCAGTGGTAAAAATGCAGAGGATTCCCTTAAAAATCTGTTTGTGTATCCAGATTTTCAGTAGTAAAGAAAAATGTAAAATTTCCTCCAAAATTCCCCCCCTCAATCAGAGAACAAAGTCATGTATTTATAGGGGCTTTTGGGATATGATATTCTTAGCATATTCCTTATCCAATAGGCTGAAGAAAGATAGAGGTGCAGCTGTCAACCCTATCCTTTTGGGACAGCTGCACCATTCTAGAAAATTTCAACCCCTGAAATTACCCTTTTAACCCCCAAAAATTTGATTTCCTGATTCTAGAAGGTTCTTCGGTTGTTACACCCAAGATTCCTTTAGCTAAAAACCCTATACTACCCCTTAAAGTCCCTAGAATTACTCGTGAAGTAACTAAGGTTAAGATTAATCGAGGTTACCTATTAACTTGGGTTAGTTGATTCAGCCATAAGCTTAGGTTGATTTTGGACTTAGACTTAGCTCTATCTACCAATTATAGTTAATCATCTTAATTGACTGATCAATTTCAACCTTAAACTGATTTTTACCTATTTAGTAATTACCTCATCAAGTAGTCGACTACCCAAATGACTAACACAATCTATTGGACAAGGAAGCAATTGATCAGAAGTGGACAATCATACTTAGGGAAAAATAGTAAAGGAAAAACAACCTAAAAAAAACCTAGATATGAATTAACTATCATGTATAAATAGGCAGGGAATATACAAACATGGTGACAGAATTTTAGCTAAGCCAATTTGGGAGAAAACCAGCAGATAGTTAAGCAAAATCATGCATAGAATACAGGAAAACATGTATGACACATATATGATTCTATTAATTCAACAAATTAACTCTTAGAAGTTAAATCAATTAATAGGAAAAAAATGAAACATAGAGATGAAACAGTTTTACAAAAACAGGGATCAATCAACAACATCTTCATGATTTTAATAATAATAATAATAAAAAGTAACAAGGAACAGATAGAAAAAGAAGGGGGAGATACCCGTCTGAGGCTTTGGAAAGTTTCCGGTGACTTGCCGAAATTTTGACCGGATTCCGGCGGTCTTGGAAATTGTCCAAACCCGCATGAACCGATGGATTTCATCAAGAGCTATTTACTCATGCAGGTATGAGCCATTGGAGGTCTTGGAATAAACTTGTAGAAGAAATTAGGTTTTTCAACATTTCAGATTTGAAATTAATCAAAATCGGGTGGTTCTTTGGGAAAACTAAACCTAGGGGGTGATTGGGGAGGTGAAGTAGGTTATAGGGTGAAGTTTTGGGGTCGATTGGCGGAGCTCCGCCGCCGGTGGCAATTTCCGGGCGGCGGAGGAGCGGCTGAGTCAGGCGGGGTGATGAGAGAGAAGAGAGAGACAGAGGGGGTTAGTCTCTGAGGGTGTTAGACTTTGGTAGGTGAAGGGGTGGGGGGTGTGTGGAACAATTATATAGTGGGGTGAGAGAGGGGTTCCCAGTCGTTAGATAAAAAAAGATCAACGACTGGGATCTTTCATAATCTAAACGGGGTCGTTTAGATAGGGCTGGGGCCGGCCGGGTAAATGGGATTATTAGGCTGGTCATTTGGGTAGTGTAGAGATAGGTTTTTCGGCCTGGGTAGGTTATCCCAGGTCCGATTTTAAGCTTAATTTTAGTAATTTAAACTAATTAATCACTCTAATTAAATTAAAACTTAATAAAATGTGGTAATCAATTCTAATTTAGTCTTTGCCTAATTAGTTGATAAGTTAATTAAGAGTAAAAATCAATTAGTTTAAATATCCCTAATCATTTAAAATTTAAACAATTAATCCTTAAATCTAACATTATGCCAAAGAATCATCATTTTGTGTTTATTTATTTTAATTAATTACAAATAATAAATTTGTAATATCTTGACAATAATGGTACACCTAATTATGCAATTTTAAATAATTTTAAAAGACGAATTATGAATATGCAAAATGCAAAACCATTCACAATTAATCACTAAAATTCAATAAAATTTGTCAAATTAATTTATTATATTGAATTTTGTAGGAGTATATGGTGGGTGAAAGATTACGTGCTCACAATGTAAATATCACTTCAAGGGAACAAAATAGCTAATTAATTAGAAGCTAATACGCGAAATTAGGAAATTCGCCCAAAAGGTCCCCCGAGCCCACGTCTCGGAATCGGGTAAAAATTATATTTTCCGGACACTCGTTCACTCACGAGTCTAACCATATAAGAATCTCCCAAATCGGAGGTCATACACCCAATCAAAACTCAATAATTTGGTCTATGAAATTCATCCCATTTTTTCCATTTTCTACCCAAAATTTTCGAAATTAGAGGTGGAATTTAAGATTGGGATCATGGAAATTGATCTATAATGGATAGAAATTACTTACCCAAGTTACCCAGGTGCAAATGCCTCCAAAAGCAGCCTCTCCCGATCTCTCAAAATAAAAAATGGTGAAAATAACATAAACCCTCGAAATTGGGTTTTTAAAAGACTGCCCAATCATTTCCTCTATGCGATCACGAAAGCATAGCCGCGATCGCGGAGCACATCTTGGCACGCGCCTAAAATCATTCATCGCATTCGCCTCTACAGGTCTGTGATCGCGGACCCTCAGCCCTAAAAGCTATGCGATCGCGGACCCTCAGCCCTAAAAGCTATGCGATCGCGTTAGGGGCCACGCGACCGCGTAGAACAAACGCTGACCCTGCCTCAGACCTAAGATCTCCTATGCGATCGCGACCTATGACATGCGATCACGGAGGCCAAATTCCTAATACACTGCGATCGCGCTTGGAGTTCTGCGATCGCGAAGAACATTTTTGACAGCCTCCATTTAACTCTACGCGATCGCAGACTTACTCTTGCGATCGCGGAGAACAAATACCTGCTGCTGTAAAACCAACAAAACCAGCAATAGACTTAGGCCAAAATATGCCCGTTTGGGCATCCGAAACACACCCAAGGCCCCCGGGACCTCAACCAAAACTAACAACCAACCCTAATACCTCATTCAAACTTGGTCGAGCCTTAAAAACACGCCTCATAACATCAAAATCATCAAATATGCATAGATTCAAATCTAAGAACATATGAATTTTCTAGAATTCACATTCGATGCCGAAACACGTCTAAACTCGTCCGAATGACCTCAAATTTTGCACACATGTCATAAATGGCATTACGAACCTGCTGTCTCTTTTGGAATTCCATTCCGAGTCCGATATCAAAATCTCACCTATCGGACGAATTCGCCGAAATTCCAACTTTCGCCAATTCAAGCCTAAATCTACAACCGACCTCGAAAACACATTTCGAACATGCTCCTAACCCCGAAATCACCCAACGGAGCTAACGGAGTCGACGAAATTCCATTCCAGATCCGTCTTCACGCAGTTCTAGCTACAACTCAATTTCTAAAGCTAAATTCCATATTTATGAACTAAGTGTCCAAAACCACTCTGAATTTCACCACTCAACGCTCCGGAAAGTTTCAATAGAATAAATAGATATGGGAGAAGAGTTATTAGGGGATCGGGGAGATAACTTTCAAAACGACCAACCGGGACGGGGTATGGAATTTGATGAGTCGCCACCTAACGGAGTAAGGTGTATTAGGGAACCTAAAGCAAATAACTCATGAAACCATTTTACATCACCATAGATTGGGCAAGGGCTCGAAATTACCTTGAGGGGAAGATGTTAGGCACCCCTCGAGGTCCACAACGGTGGGTCCCGACCAAATTCAATTTAAGAAAATTAGTCTTTAAAAGGAAAATAAAACAATTTAAAACAAATAGATATTACTTTAAAATAGGGATTAAAAGGTTCCTAAGCTTTTTAGCCTATAGGATCATTTCCATGCAATACTCGGTAACCTTCCCCAGATTGAGGTGTTACGCGTAGTATTAGCGCACAGGTCATCATCTCCTTTACTACCCAGTTACTACCTTTTCAGTTATTACCTAAGAGTTCTAATAGATTCTAATACATACCTTATGCATGCACTACCCGTCCCTTACATACGACCCTGGAGGTGTTTAAGACCTCTATGTAAGGTGTTTCTAAACTCACTTATGTTGCTTAAAATGAGAAAACTAAGCGACAAACAAAAGTCAAGCAGGACTGTCACATAAAGAGCAGATAGGGGCTCATGTTAACCTCCGAAAGTAAACATCAAATGCACGCAATTCAAACAGACAAGTTATGATTTAAGACCTTATTGGCTGGATATCTTGATGAGCCTAACAGAATATAACATGCCTGTTTTATCAAAGCGAGCAACAGTACCTATCAGTTTGCCTACTAATTCTTGTTAATACTATGAATCTGAACACATTCCAAGCGAGAAATCACAATGTTTAAACCCAGAATTCTTAATTATCTTGCAGGTTTGCATAAGTGATAACCGGGAAAAATCCTATAGACATGGTATCTAAACTGTTAATTAGGGACTATGATTAATAAACCAGTTACTGATTAAAACAGGCAGATTTTATCTTTTAGATCCTATAGGCATACTTTCTAGGTGTTGGAACTGGTTACAAGTATTATTTCCTATGGACATGACATCTAAAGGCAGAAACATATTTTAGATATTCCCTATAGGAATGATGTCTAAGTGCTAAAATTGATTTTATATGTATTTCCTATAGGCATGATATCTAAGTGTTGAAACTGATCTTACACATTCTCTATAGGCATTGAGACTGATTTTATACATTCTCTATAGGCATGATATCTAAGTATTGAGACTGATTTTATACATTCCCTATAGGCATGATATCTAAGTAGGTAAAGGCGTTAACAAGTTGCCAAGCAAGTTCAATAAAGAAGATCCTATATACATGATCTCTAATGCACGCATGGATATTTGAAAATATGGTGCTTAATGCAAAATTGATAAAACCAACTAAAAGTAGGATTTCCAGGATGCGAAGTATGAAAATTCAGGATTACCAATAATGAGATAGGATCCTATAGGTATGATTTTGTAACGACCCGGTCTGTCGTTACGTGAAACCTGCATTTTAATTATTGTTATTGACTTATTATTGATTGGTTTTTCTATTATTAATGTGTTAGAGTTGATAGGCTTGAAATCGGAATGGTTAAATGAGAACTCAGGCACTCAGTCCTTAAAAATAGCCTTAAAATGGGAAAAGTCAACTAAGAGTTGACTTATTGGTAAACGACCTCGGAATGCGGATTTTATGGCTCGGATAGCTTTGTTAGGTGATTTGGGACTTAGGAGTGTGTTCAGAATAATTTTGTGATGTCCGGTGTAGAATTAGGCTTGAATTGGCGGAAGTTAGTTTTTGGCGATTTCCGGACGGCAGTGGAAAATAGGCTATCGAGGTCAAAATGGAATTCCGACAGTTGGGACATGTTCGTAATGTCATTTTGGACTTGTCTGCAAAATTTCAGGTCAAACGGAGTTGATTTGGATAGTTTCGGCATCATTGGTGATTTTTAGAAATTTCAAAGTTCTTAGGCTTGAATCCGATGTAATTTTGGTGTTTCGATGTTAGTTTTTATGTTTCTAGAGTGCAAATAAGTTTGAATGATGTTATGGGATATGTTGGTAAGTTTGGTTTGGGTCTCGAGGGGCTCGAGAGTGATTTCGGGTGATTAGCGGACTCATTTGGACTTAGAACAATTGTTGGTTTTCTGGTGTTTTTGCACAGTGATTTTGTTCACTGCGATCGCAGAGGGTTAAATTGGGGCAGGTGAAAAATGTTCTGTGCGATCGCAGGTGTAGAGATGCGATCGCAGAGTAGAAGGAAATAAAGTAGTGCGATCGCGTAGGTGAGGGTGCGATCGCACAAGGTAATTTGGGCGCGTGGGGATGTCCGAAAAAATACACTGTGCGATCGCATGAGAGGACCTGCGATCGCGGAGAAGGGGAAAAATTTGAACTGTGTGATCACGTGTGTTTGACTGCGATCGCGGAGAACAAATAACTGAGCAGTTAAATAATAAACCCTCCGCGACTTAAACCCCTTTTTACACCATTGTTGTACGGAAAAGAGCTCTTGGGGGCGATTTTGAAGAGGGAAAATCCTTATTCTTCATAGAGGTAAGTATTTTGATCATTAAAACTCGATTATGGGTGATTATAGACCATAATCCCAGCCTTTAAT
>ML292910.1:990-58417 GCA_005239495.1 Nicotiana undulata | reverse complement strand
ATTATATTTGACTTCGACCGCTTTACACTATTTTAGAAGTGTAATTTGAGCGTATCAAATTTGCCACCCGACAGGGATATTGACTTTTGTGTTGAGGTAGCTCCGGGCACTCAACCCATTTTTACTCCGCCGTATCGTATGGCCTCGCCAGAATTGAAGGAATTGAAGGAGCAGTTGCAGGATTTGTTTTGATAAAGGCTTCATTAGGCCCAGTGTTTCTTCTTGGGGTGACCAGTGTTGTTTGTAAAGAAGAAAGATGGCTCAATGAGGATGTGTATTGACTACCGACAGCTGAATAAGTTACTATTAAGAATAAGTATCCTTTGTCGAGGATTGATGATCTATTTGACCAGCTTCAGGGTGCTACAGGTTTTTCCAATATAGACTTGAGTACTTGGTGATGTCATTTGGGCTGACAAATGCCCTCGCTCCTTTTATGGAGTTGATGAACCGGGTGTTCAGGCCTTATTTGGACTCGTTCGTTATTGTTTTCATTGATGATATATTGATATACTCTCGCAGCCGAGAGGAGCATGAGAAGCACCTTAGAGTCGTTCTTCAGACTCTGAAGGATAGTCAGTTGTATGCCAAATTCTCCAAGTATGAGTTTTGGTTGAGTTCAGTTGCATTTCCAGGCCACGTGGTTTCGTCAGAGGGTATTCAGGTGGATCCCAAGAAGATTTCACCAGTTAGAGATTGGCCTAGGCCCACTTCAGCTACAGAGATTCGGAGTTTCTTTGGCTTAGCAGGTTATTATCGCCGATTTGTGTAGGGCTTTTCATCTATCGCAACCCCGATGACCAGGTTGACCCAGAAGTGTGCTCAGTTCAGGTGGTCTGATGAGTGTGAGGCGAGCTTTTAGAAGCTCAAGACAGCCTTGACCACGGCACCAGTGCTGGTGTTGCCCACAGGTTTAGGATCGTATAGCATGTATTGTGATGCTTCACGGGTTGGGCTTGGTGCAGTGTTGATGCAGGATGCCAAGGTTATAGCCTATGCTTCTCGTCAGTTGAAGATTCATGAGAAGAACTATCCAGTTCATGATCTGGAGTTAGCAACGATTACTCATGCCTTGAAGATTTGGAGGCATTACTTGTATGGTGTGCCATGTGAGGTATTTACGGATCATAAGAGTTTACAGTATCTATTAAAGCAAAAGGAGTTGAACATGAGACAGAGAAGGTGGTTAGAGTTACTGAAGGATTATGACATTACCATTCTTTATCATCCGGGGAAGGCCAACGTGGTGGCCGATGCTTTGAGCCGGAAGTCAGACAATATGGGCAGTCTAGCTTATTTATTAGCCGGGGAGTGACCTCTTGCGTTAGATGTTCAGTCTTTAGCTAACCGATTTGTGAGGCTGGAGGTTTCTGAGACTGGCAGTATGTTGGCCCATACCGTGACCCGTTCTTCATTGTATGATCGTATCCGGGCAAGGCAGTATGACGATCGTCATTTATGTGTTTTTTGAGATACGTTTCGGCACGGAGGTGCCAAGCAGGTCACAGTGGATGATGAGGGAGTTCTGAGGATGCAGGGCCGTATTTGTGTTCCCGATATTGATGGCATTCGTGAGTTGATACTTCAGGAGGCCCATAGTTCCCGATATTCCATTCATCCGGGAGCCGCGAAAATGTACTAGGACTTGCGGCAGCATTATTGGTGGTGTAGAATGAAGAAGGATATAGTAGCTTATGTAGCTCGGTGCTTGAACTGTCAGCAGATTAAGTAAGAGCACTAGAAACCCGATGGTTTGATGCAGCAGATCCAGCTTCCTGAGTTGAAGTGGGAGCGTATCACCATGAACTTTGTAGTTGGGCTCCCACGGACTCAGATGATGTTTGATGCGGTTTGGCTTGTTGTGGATAGGCTGACCAAGTCAGCGCATTTCATTCTGGTGTCATGAGAGAGATTGTTAGATGAGAGAGATTGTTAGATTGAATGGTATGCCCATATCCATTATATCAGACCGAGGTACCCAGTTTACCTCCCATTTCTGGAGAGTATTTCAGTGAGAGTTGGGCATACAGATTGATTTGAGCACAGTATTTCATCCTCAGATGGACGGACAGTTTGAGCGTACTATTCAGATTTTGGAGGATATGTTGCGGGCCTGTGTCATTGATTTTGGTGGTTCATGGGACCAATTCTTGACTTTAGTTGCGTTTGCCTACAACAACATTTATCAGTCGAGCATTCAGATGGCTCCGTATGAGGCGTTGTATGGTAGACGGTGTCGGTCTCCAGTCGGATGGTTTGAGCCAGGAGAGGCTAGATTATTGCGTTCTGAGTTAGTCCAGGATGCCTTGGACAATGTGAAGATTATTCAGGATAGAATTCGTACAGCTCAGTCTAGGCAGAAGAGTTAGGCGGATCGCAGAGTTCGATATTTGGCATTTATGGTAGGAGACCGGGTATTCCTTCGAGTGTCGCCTATGAAGGGCGTGATGAGGTTCGGGAAGAAGGGCAAGTTGAGCCCTAGGTTCATAGGTCCATTTGAGATGTTGGATAAGGTGGGAGAGGTGGCCTACAGACTTACCTTGCCACCTAGTTTGGCAGCTGTGCATCCGGTATTTCACGTGTCTATGCTCCGAAGGTACATTGCAGATCCATCTCATGTTCTTGACTTCAGCGGTGTCCAAATGGACAAGGATCTGACTTATGAGGAGGAGCCTGTAGCCATATTATCTAGGCAGGTTCGTCAATTGAGATCGAAGAGCTATCCTTCGGTTCGTGTTCAGTGGAGAGGTCAGCCTGCTGAGGCAGCTACTTGGGAGTGCGAGTCTGATATGCGGAGCCGTTATCCCCATCTTTTCTCAGACTCAGGTACTTTTCTATGTCCATCCGAGGACGAACGTTTGTTTCAGAGGTGGAGATTGTGATGACCCAAAAGGTCATCCTATGTTAATTTAGCTAAAACTGTGTTCCGAGGCCTCAAAAACCTCAGTTAAAATCACCTCGATATGTGTGTGCAGCCCGAGCGCGTAGACGGGAAGTCGTTGTGTGAAAATTGATAATAAGTTAAATTACAGTAAATAATTGAATACAATTGACTTTGGTCAACATATTTGGTAAACGGACCCGGACCCGTAATTTGACGGTCCCGGAGGGTCCGTAAGAAAATATGTACTTAGACGTATGCCCGGAATCGAATTCCGAGGTCCCAAGTCCGAGAAATGAATTTTTAAAGAAAATTGTTTTCTGAAAATAAGAAAGACTTTTGAAAATGGAATTTGATTTGAAATCTGTGTCACCGGGCCCGTATTATGGTTCCGAAGCCCGGAACAGGTTTAATATATGTTATATGACTTACCTGGATAATTTGGTGTAAAACGGACTCAATATGACGTGTTTCGGATCAAAATTGGAATACTTGAGCCTTATGAAGTTTTAAGAAAATTCTATGAGTTTTGGAGGTTTAATTCATTGATTTTGATGTTATTTCGGTAGTTTTAGCACTTGAATAAATCCGTATGATGATATGGGAGTTGTGTGTATTTTTGGTTTTGGAAACATCTGGTGTTTTTGATGATTTGCTGGTGTCTGGTGATATCCCCTTCACGAACGCCGCCAAGGGCTCGCTAACGCGAAGGGTAATTATTGTGGCCTGGGGTTTTACTCTACGTGAACGCGTAGAGGGAGACGCGAACGTGGAGCACTGGACAGTGCTTCTACGCAAACGCATCCCCANAAAAGAACGGTTTTGGGCTGGGGTCTGGGGGGGGGGGGCTGGGTAGTTTGTTCTTCGCGAACGCGACCCTATGATCGCGAACGCGTAGGACAGTGGATTAAAACCTACGCGAACGCGGCCAAGGACTCACGAACGCGTAGGTCAGGTTAGTCAACCATTCGCGAACGCAGCAAGGGGCCTGCGAACCCGAAGGGTATTTTTGCCCAGTAATTTTTAATTGTCAAAAGTAGAAACATTACGGGATTCTCACCACTTTTCTCAACCCTCCTTCTTCCCCACTCTCCTTAGGCGATATTTGAAGACCTTCATAACCATAGCTTCATAGGTAAGTGTTCCTAAATCCAATTTCTTCCATTCCTCTTCATTAATCACTAGAACCTAGGCCTAAAATCATGAAAACAAGGTAGAAATTAGGGGGTTTTGGGTATAGTTAGGTTTATGGAATTATTGGGAATTCAACCCCGTTTTGGGGTCGGATTCTAAAACAAATTATATATTTGGGCTCGTGGGGGAATAAGTTATCGAGGTTTTGTCCGAACCTCGAGTTTAGACCAAGCGGGCCCGGGGTCGAATTTTGGTATTTTTGGAAGAATGATAGAAAATGTGTAATTAGGCGTTGGGATTGAGTTATTTAATAATTATTGATGTTATTAAGCCAATTATGTCTAGATATTGTCGTTTCGGAGTTGGATTCGAGAGGCAAGGCTGTGATCGAGGCTTGACTTGCATTTTTTGGAGACGAGGTAAGTGTTTGGCCTAACCTTAGCTTGAGGGAATAGGTATAGAGTCTTATTTTCTATGTGTAATTCATGTCCAACGTATAGGTTAGGTGATGAGTACCTATATGTTGTGGTCAAGCATGCCCGTGGGTCACACGTGATGAATCATGCCGTGTTCCTAATATTCTCTGTACTATGAGTAATTGGTGATTTAGAAGTGATATATTGATGTTGTTTCATGACGTGGGAAGTTATTGAATTATTTGTTCAGCTGAAGCCTTTACTGTTGAAATTATATTTCTGAGTGAGTTTGGTTATAGCTGAGTCCCTTGCCGGGACGATAGAATTTTATTGAGCATTTTTGTACACTTGAGATTTCTTATTGTTAGTTTTCCCATTATATTGTTGTTGTAATATTAGTTATTGCACGAGGGGACATTCTGTGCCAAGCGTTTATTATTTATCACACGAGGGAACATGTCGTGCCGATTGTTTATTATTTATTGCACGAGAGGACATGCCGTGCCAAGCCTTTATTATTTATCGCACGAGGGGACATGCCGTGCCGATTGTTTATTGTTTATTGAATGAGGGGACATGCCGTGCCGAGTATTTATTATTTATCTCACTAGGGGACATGCCGTGCCGATTGTTTATTATTTATTTCACGAGGGGACATTCCGTGTCGATTGTGTATTATTTATTGCACGAGGGGACATTCCGTGCCGATTGTGTATTATTTATTGCACGAGGGGACATTCTGTGCCGAGTGATTGTGAGATTATGCACAAGGGAACATGTCGTGCCTTTTGTTGTTCATTATCTGTGCTGAGACGTTAAACTCCTGTTTTACTTTTACATTTCAGTTGTTACCCTGTTCTACTATGCTAGTAATTGTTGTCCCTTTCATCCCCAGCATCTTCTCCCCGTATTTGCTTTTACTTGTTTACTTCCGTCGATATTTTCCTGTTATTATATAGAATTGCACAGGTATGTATATTGTTGTCGGTCCTAGCCTCGTCACTACTTCGCCGAGGTTAGGCTCGCACTTACTCAGTACATGGGGTCGGTTGTACTGATGCTACACATGCACTTCTTTATGTTGTGCAGACTACGCAACCGGACCCGGTGGGCACTGACAGAGGAAGCATCCCACCAGTCATTCGGGAGACATAGAGGTAGACTCGCAGACGTTCGTGGGCCTTGGCGTCACCTCCTACCCTTCTCTTTCAGCTCTGTCTATTTTTTTTATATAGTTTCCAAGACAGTCATATGTACTTATTTTTAGACCATTGTATTTAGTAATCTTATAGACAGTCCGGGAGTATGTGACACTAGTTCTGGGTTGTATTTATGGGTTTTATTTCGAAGCTTGCTATATTAATTTTGAACTTCGTTAGCTTTTATATTGTTGACCACTTTAGGCTTAATTATCTTGTTCATTTTAGTTGTTAATGAGTTTATTTGATTCAAACGTTGGCTTGTCTAGCGAGTTCAACGTTAGGCGCCATCACGGACTGAAGGTGGGATTTCGGGTCGTGACAAATTCGATAGAAAGAAATGTGATGACAGTGTATATAAAGCAGTAACAGACAAGGGTGTAGCAACAATAAGCATGATAATTAGAAAGAGCAAATAAAGCATGTAAGCATGTAATTGCAAATCTATAGTTAAAGAAATGTACAAATAAATCTAAATTCCAAATTAGTCTAAGTCTGCTAAAGTCAGAACCTAAATTGTGAATATACGCAGAGCTTACCCATTCTTTCTATTAGATTCGCGAGCTTGTTGTAGTCGGTCCTAAGGGGAGAATCTTGCTGCTTACTTGCTATATCCCCGCATCCTTGCACGGCTCATTCTTCGAGCCCTGCTTCTCCCTTCCCCCTCTCCCCGTTCCTACCGTCCAAAACAGGCCTATGGAGTATAGCCAAAGTGGTAAGGCATCGGTTTTTGGTACCGGCATGCAAAGGTTCGAATCCTTTTACTCCAGATTATGAACACCCGATCGGATCTGTCAAGAACGAGCTGACGACTACAAGGGAAGTAGCTTACTGCAGTCCCCAAGCCCGCAAGCCAAAAAAACTTTGACTTGAACCTACCTTTGCTAAGAGAAGAGAGAGAAGGGAAAGACAGAAGTCGCCAAGTTGTTGCACCCCATTTTGCACTAGTCAAGACATGATTCAACTTGTAGTTTCTCTGTTGTTGATAAAAACGAGTCACCACCTAAATTTAAAGGTATACTAGGATACCTTTTTCATTACTAAGTTACATTTTTTACTGGTCTACTAACCGGTGAGATTATGGGTAAGGGTTCTTTTTCTTCTTAGGGAAAGGTGTTAGGCATCCCTTAAAATCTACCTGAGGTAGCTCCATACGACTAAGACTAATTTTAAGGAATCAGTTATTTATACTATGCTTAATTACCATTAAAAGCACGACTAAATATATATATATATATATATATATATATATATATATATATATATATATATATATATAAGGGAGAGTATGTAAAAGGAATGTAAGACTTTAAGAGGGATTGTGAATTTATGAAAGAGTCTAGAGATAGGTTAAAAGAGTTATGAAAGTAGTCCATATTTTATAAGGCTTGAAAAAAAAGGTTAAGTTATGAAAGCGGTTAATTTAAGGAATGATTGTTTATATAACTCTTAAAGATGTTAGTAAGAAGGTGAACCTAAATGTACCTTGATTCTAAAATCTAAAGAAAGGCAGTCTATCAAAAATCCATTTTTGGGCGATATTGCTTTACGGTTTAATAAAAATCTGATTTGCCTCTTGTTAGTAAAATCGGCGATTCTTGTCTAATCTTCCTTTCTGAAATGAGGGCGTTGTTTTGATTAAGTTCTCGTCTTAAAACATCTTTAAAAAAGCAAGTGAGCGAGATCATCGTGATGACATGAATAAATTATATCTAGCGAAGTAAAGATTACTTACTTACTAATTCCCTTTAATTCCTATATTACTTAAAGTTTTCCTATGTTTCATGTGATATTAAAGCATGAAGGTAAAGTACATGATCTAATATATGAGTTTTCAATACATGATAACAAAATACGATAAAACGACAAGAGCAGTAGGTGAATATAATGAAGAAGTAAACTAGATTGTGGAAGCAATAAATAGCAACGAAGGAGATGATGGAACGAAGACTGGACTCTGGTGGTTGGGCCTCAAGAAGGTAGGCCCAGTAATTGAATCATGCCCCTATAGCTAACTGGACCCTGCAGAAAATGCTACAAGTTGGTTTGGGCCTGAATGTTTACATGCCCAAAAAAGAAAGAAGGTCATTAGATTTATATTCCATATTTTCAGTATATAAGAAATGTGTACAGACAAACAACTGGAACAAGACATTATCGATATTCAAATACTATGGGAAATTATATAAATGGGGGTAGTTCTACACAACAGATAATTTATTAAAAACTTTTTGTTGTCATTAAACATTAAACCCCTAAAGAAAAAAAATATGTTAATGAATTAAGGGCTATGGAGGAACTTCTATTTTTATGCTCCCTTTGAATCCCCCGACACTTCAAAGTTCCCAAGGGACTCAAGGCCCATGACAATGCTTGTATCGGGGAGGTCAACCCAACCTAGAGTTAAACTCCACTCCCCAATGCCCCTAAACACTAACAACATATTTTACTTATAGATTTAAATTTCAATGAGGCCCTTTCAATGTATACTAAACGTTGTAGCATTACTACCACAAAAATACACTTTCCCTCCTAACATAAGTACACATATTCTACATTTGATACCAAATAAAAGAATACATATCAAGAGAATTTAAAGATTTGACTTTAGAATACACACTGGAGAGGAGCATAAACATCACAAGCATATTGTAAAGGTCTGAACATTAGGGAAGAACACACGCAAAAGAAAGGCATGCTATACAGGGTTCATATATGCAACAATACAAAAGATACCGATGTTCTTGTCTCTGGCAAACTTACTGTGAACTGATTGGTTTGCTTCTAGCATACGCATGGGTTAATGATACAACTTAGCACTTTAAGGGTCATCAATAAGGATTCAGATAAAACAGTTATGGCTAGCCACCTTTGCTGAAGATATTAGAAACATGATTGAACTTCAAACATGACTACAAATTCACATATTTGATCATGGAATCCCTAGGGGCTCAACAGAGTTATATCTACAACAATATTAACTTTAGCAAGTCATCATGTTCTGACAGTATCAAAAAAGGACCTTTTATGGTTCAAGGATCAAGTTTAGTTTCAAATAATAATAGGGAAAGGACTGTTGTGGTTCAGGACAAAGCATGAAATAAGGAATCAAACATGAACATATAGTACTAAGTCAGTTATACATAGGATGTGCAAATGAGGTTATGACTCCATATAGAAAGGGGAGCTTTGCACATTACAGGATCTAGTTGAACACATCACGAGGAGAGGGAATTACAGATAAAGGAAAGCATTGCATTAAAAGAATTCTATCTTAGGCATAAGTCTAGTTTAGATCTAAATGTTAAGTAGTCATGCTTAAGCTTTTAAAAGTTATCACATGATTAATACGGAATAGCTAAGTCCTACTTTTTATGGAAGATAACTTAATGATAGATGCATGTAAACTTCACAAAAACCAACAATAGTTCAAATAGATTAAAGACAAGGAAGTACTATACCAAATAGGTTTTGAATGAAGCATGTAATTGAAGGTTTTAAGTAAACATTAGACAGCAAAACAACCACCAGTCAGTTATAACAAAACGTGAGCATGACTTGTTTATGAAGGGAGGATAACTTTATCCGAAAAGGATGTGTACAATAGGCTATTGATATTCATGAAAAGAAGAAAGTTTAATTTAAACAAGACTAGCTAAATAGATGCAACCAATAACTAGATGAGATCATGAGAATGTCATAGTGACAACCCAAGTAAACAGACACAAGTATATAGAAGAAAAACACATATTCACTTAGATTTGCACGCGTATGGTATATTATATGTACTTAGGAACCTTTAGATTCATCTTTCTTATGATTATCAAACAATAATTCAATCATAGGACTAATAAAATATAGAGAAGCAACATATAAAGGCAAAGGTCACTGTAGAATCATTTGGAAGTCTATGGAGTTTATGTGAACATAAACAATCATTCTAGACACATTATGACTTAAACATGTAGACTGTTGGAACTCAAAAATAAAAAATCATCAAGAATCACTTAATAGCTTGATCAATCATCGAGAAAAAACTCAAAAGGCATGATAAATAAACAAGAGCAGATAATATTCTATCAGAACTTAAGCATTCCCATACTAATTAAAAAGACCATAAAATATTGTAATTATCAAACAATAACTAACACATTTATAACATTCAAAGGAGATGAGAAAAAGAGATAGATGAGGGATGTATAGACCTATTTGAGGGCAGCAGACCAAACAATATTCTCTTAGTTTCTTAATACATAAAAACTCCAGGCTCGAAGCAGCGACAATACTGAGAAAACGAAAAACAAAAGAAACACTAAGGAACCCTAGGCCTTTGAACTCAACATTGATCTTAAGTGATTGTGTTGATGATTTGAATGTTAGGTTGTCGTGTTGATGAGATTATTAAAGAGCTCTATTTATAGTGTCATTTAAGGCTCTTAGGGTTAGATTTAAATCAGTAGATGAGAGTGAAACATGATAGGTGATGATAGCAAATCGAGGGGAAAAAAATCTCAAAGACAGAGGGGAATTCATTATAGTTTTTACCTGAGTGGAGAACTGTCGACGACAAAAGGAAAAGAACCAACAAACGAATCCTAAAACCCAAAGGTCACTCTGTTTGACCTCTGGGTTTAGAATACTCACGATGAAACTCTTAATCATGCACATACATTCTCCATTTTGCGAGAGTGAGTGGACAAACCAAATGAACTGAAAGTTCATCAATTAGGTCTAGGGTTTCGAATTCGGGGGTTTTTGAATTCTAACAACGAGAATAAAAATTGGAATCACTAGCTTCATCTACTAGGGACAAAGGATATAAATCAGCAAGTTGATTTGAAAAAATAAAGGAATGGTGTTTAGAACTTATGAGATATGTCTAATCTCTCATATTTTGGGAGGAAAAGGCGAAACTAGAGGGATTCATGGAAATGGAGAGACAGAAAGTATGAATCTCTGGTTGATTTGAAGCCTTGCACAAATTTGTGCAAGCTTTCTTTATTCGCTATGTCTATGAGCTTGAGAGAAGTGAGAGAGAAAAGGGAAATAAGGGCAGCGGGGTCAGAGGGGAAATAATTTAGGGTTGGTCTCTGAGGGTTAAAGGTGAGATACAGAACGGGAGTCGTTGGATCTGTTGATCAACGGCTTCGATTATTTGGTGATTGGATCTTTTAGAAATGTTTTAAGTGAGAAAATAGGGGGCCGTTACATCACAAGAATTTATATGGTTGATATTAGGTCTGTGGGGGCAGGTATTTAGATTAAAAAGAAAGTCAGGGAACAAATGTGAGTTGTCGATTAAATTAATCAACGACTCACATGCGTTTGTGCTTCTTATGTGAATGATGTGGAAGGGTGATGCCGCATGCTTTGATTGGCGTGAATAAGGTGGCTTGGATCACCATAGTGGAAAAATATGGGTGTTTGGGTTGGGTAATTTCGGACTAGGCTTGAGAAATTGGGCCAAAAATGATTTAAAAATTCGATATTTTGTCTTTGACTTGAGAATTGCAATTGTGTCCCTTTTTTTATTTTAACCCCTTTGTATTTACTTACTTTATACACTACTAGTTATTAAATTAACCACTTGTAGCACAAATTCAAGCTTGTAGAAGAAGAAAAAATGAGAAGAAGGAGTAATCTCTGTTATTAGCTCACAGAGAAGAAGAAAATAGATAGTTGTACAGTATCACTCACTAACCACCGTATTTATATAAACATACCACTAACTAACTAACTATAGGTAGTTACAACTAATTACCCTTAACTAATAAATAATTGGGCCCCACTATACTCAACACTCCCCCTCAAGCTGAGAGATGAAACACATTTTTCATTCCCAGCTTGCCTAGTAGATATTCGTGTTGTGGTTTGTATAAACTCTTAGTGAACAGGTCAGCTAGCTGCTCAGTTGTCCTGATGTGTTGAGTTTTAATCAGACCTTGAACTAGTTTTTCTCTCACAAAATGACAATCAATGTCAATGTGTTTGGTTCGTTCATGAAAAATAGGGTGAGCTGCAATCTGTAAAGCAGCCTTGCTATCACAATGCAGTTGTATAGGCTTAACTAGTTTAGTTCACAGCTCCTTAAAGAGTCCTATTATCCACACCACTTCTACTACGACAGAGGCCATACTTCGAAATTCATCTTCAACCGAGCTCCTAGATACAATTCCCTTTTTTTTACTTCCATGATATCAATGTTTCACCAATTTCACTACATAGCATGTCACTGATCTCCTTTACTCTACACAACCCCCCAATCAGAATCACAATATGCATATAGAGATTTGCTTGCTTTTGCAGGCATGAACAGTCCAAGTCTAGGAGCTCATTATCAGTCAGTATATGCCATTGGTGGACAGAATTGCAGAGAGAGTTAGTTGTTGGACTGCTAGATTTTTATCATATGCAGGGAGAGTCAAACTAATTAAGAGAGTGTTGTTTGAAATGAAAACTCATTGGGAACAAATATTTATTCTCCCAAAGAAGGTGCACGATATGGTTACAGGAATATGCAGGAACTTTCTTTGGCAGGGAGGTACTGAAGGTAAGAAAGCTGTTCTGAATAGGGGTGAGAGAGACTCAAGAAGTTAGCATACTTAGTGAGTCTATAAACAACCACTAGAATCACAGTCATTTCTTTTGATTTGGGTAGGCCTTCTATAAAATCCATATTGATGCTACTCCAAGTTGTGACTAGCAATTTTAAGGGTTGTAGGAGTCCTAGGTTAGGGGACCTATCATACTTATGCCTTTGGAAAATGCCACAACCATTAACATAAGTATGAATATCTTATCTCAAACCTTTCCAATAAAACAATGATGCTAGGTATCCTATAAAATTCTTTCAATTTGTTCTAAAATGTTCTCATAAGTCTAGTGTTGCTTTTTTTTTATCTATGCTTTAACTTTATTCTCTCTTCTCTCTGTTCGTTCTCCTGCATGCGCACATTAGTGGTGAATACTAATATACGCCATCGTAGGACTTGATGGAACGAATTACTGAGGACAACGACCAAAGAGGCAATAACGAAATTGATGGAACGAATTACTGAGGATGGAAATCTAGGGTTGGGAGCAGGAAAAGTGTGATCATTTACGGAAAATATGAGCAAAAAACTAGGAATGGAGAAGACTATTGGAGAAATCAACACGCTAATGAATCGACAGGTACTACGGGTGAAGAATGCAAATGTGACGCCAGTAGTGCTGCAATAGAAGACAAGGACCATACCTACGTTAGAAGAGGAAACATGCAAATTACCGTTCGATTGGAGAATTCAATTTATCCAAAACTGGAACAAAGTAGGGCAGTGCAAAAGTTTTAATTTAAGGAAGCGAAGTGTTTGAAACAAAACTAGCGAAAAGAACCTATTATGACGGAACAACATACGGAGAAGGCAAACAATGGAAATGATAACAAGAATTGGGAGAACCTATTTGGAGGGAATAAAATTGAGGCTAAAGGTATGAATCTCATTTTCATTGCTCCTCAAATTCGCAATGGTGTCAACATTGTGCAACTGGAAAAGGAAGAGGTGGATAGGGAGACCGAGAATGGCGAAATGTTATAATAATGTATGTAATTGGGGAAACACCTACAATTGGGGCTGATGAACGATTCATTACATCACATTGGAACCTCGCAGCCAAACCTAAAGTTTACCTGCACAATGGAGGCTACTTCATTGTCAAATTCACATTCAAGGAAGACCAGAATGAGGTCTTGTTCGCAGGGCCATACACAATCAATAACAAACCTATAATAACCAAAGTGTTTACTCCAAATTTCTATTTTGATGAGGAGGTATTAAAAATCATACCCTTATGGATCAACTTCCAAATTTACCACTCAATTGTTGGAGTATGAACTCATTAAGAAGGATAGGGAGTGGACTAGGGAACCCTCCACATGCTGATAATTGTACAAGAAAGGTCAAAAGGGTCTTATATGCAAGGATGCTCGTTGAGATAGATGTCACTCAACCATTGCCAACATAGGTGACTGTAGAAGATCCTAATGGAAAGATATTTTAACGGGAGATAACATACGACTGGAGACAATTGTATTGTCCAACATGCTTGCAAGTAGGGCATTGCTGCCAACAAAAAGATAATATGACCACAAGGAACCGAGAAAAACAACCACAAACTGTGAAGAATCCTACAAAGCAAGTATGGGTGAAAGTAGGGCAAAGCAAAACTATAACACAAGTGGAAACTAAAAATGACAAGGAAGAACCAGGCAATAAGAGGAAAGATAAAGAGGGTGAGAAAGGTTGGACAGAAGTGCGTGTCAAATCAGCATGAAGACAATTAAAGCATGAAAACTAGAGAATACACGGCAGTTGGTTAGCATAAATGGTTTCAATTCACTCATTGAAGAAGCAAATCAATAGAGAATGGAACCACAACATGAACAGTAAGAAGAAGGGGGAGGAAGTAGCACATAGGTGGAGGACATGACACAGTTTCCTTTTATACCAAGATGAAGATAGTTACTTGGAATGTTCGATGGGTAAATAAGTCGTATAAGCAAAAGGAGACAAAGGAGTTTATCTGAGAAAATAATATTAGTATTATAGAAATAATAGAGCATAGAGATCAAGAGAATAAAGTTGCAAGCATAGTTAATACAACTTCACCTTCATGGGACTAGATTACTAATGCATCTCATACACAAAGAGGGGGAATATGGCTTCCATGGAACCCCAAACTTGCAGTGATAACTGAGCTGGATGTGCATCCTCAATTCATACATGTTCATGTTAAAGGGATAGCTGCGAATATTGAATATCATTTCACCGCAGTATATGTCTTACATACTATTAAGGACAGGCAAGTCTTGTGGCAAAAACTGGAGCAAATGGAGATATGGCAGCAATGGCCCTGGTTAATAAATAGGGACTTTAATTCCATATTGAATGTAGAAGATATAATACATGGTAGAGAGGAGTAGGATGTAGAAACAAGAGACTTCAGAAAATTTATGGTAGAAACTGGGATGACAGAACTACAAAAAATTGGAAGATCATACACATGGAGAAATAATTACATATATAGTAGGATTGATAGAGCGATAGTCAACTCAAACTGGATAACCACAATGCCACTTATATTAGTGCAAGTTATGGATCCCATATTCTCAGACCACTCTCCACTATGCATAGCATTGGGCAGACGAGAAGGCATATGGAGGAAAGAATTCAGATTCATGAACTGTAAAGCAAAACACCCTATTTTTAACAAGGTAGTAGAGGACATATGGAGACAAACTAATAATTCATACCATATGAAGGACATCTAGGAGAAGCTGAAGTATGTTAGGATTTCCAATGAAGAACTGAATGTTTTACTGGGGTCACAGAAAGAATCAAAGACATTAGAGGCAAGCTTAAAAATGTACAGGAAGACATGAGAACTCCAAACCACTCACATGAGTTATTTGACGCAGAAAAGGAGCCGAGGAAACAACTTGAGAAATGGGATCTAATAGAAGAAAGCATATACAAACAGAAATCCAGCGTGCAATGGCTAAAGTTAAGAGACTCCAACTCAACATACTTCCTTGCAAGCATGAAGAATAGGAGAGCACAAAACCGTATCAAGGCTTTAGTGTCTAATAAAGGCAGAATGTTGCAAACATAGAAGGGCATAGAGGAGGAAATACTCAAGTTCTACAAGAAAATTCTAGGGAATGCAAATACAACACTGCCAGCAATACAACCTAGTATAATTAAGACAGGTCCTATACTGAATAGAAAGAAGCAACAAGAACTCATTAGACCTTTTGGAAAAGAAGAAGTAAATCAGGCGCTACAAGGGATTGATGAAACTAAAGCATCATGGATGGATGGTTTCAACTCATGCTTCTTCAAAAAATCCTGAACAACAGTTGGGGAGGAGGTGACCAATACAGTACTTAAGTTTTTTGAAACTCAAGACAAGTACAGACCAATAAACTGTACTGCTATTACACTAGTGCAAAAAGTGAAGAACCCATCGTATGTGAAGGCATTCAGACCAATTTGCTGCTGCACTACATTATATAAAATCATATCAGAAATTCTAACCAATAGACTACAAGGGGTTATGGATGGCTTGATTGATAAAGGACAAGCTACTTTTGTACCTGACATGGTGATCAATGATAATATTATACTTAGCCATGAGTTAATAAAGGGGTATGGGAGGAAAGGAATATCACCTAGATTCATGATCAATATTGACATGAAAAAAAGCCTATGACTCACTTGAGTGGGTGTTCCTAGAGCAGGTGCTTATTGGATTTAACTTCCCTAACACATTTGCGAAATGGATTATGACCTGTGTACAAACAGTATCCTACTCTATTGTTGTTAATGATGAGGTACTACTCCATTTTCTACAAAGAGAGGGGTGAGGCAATGGGACCTCCTATCTCCTTATCTATTTGTAATAGCGATGGAATACCTTACTAGGCTGCTGAAGACTCTGAAGAACAATCATGATTTTAACTATGACCCTAGGTGTGCAAAGCTAAACCTAGTGCAGTTGGGATTTGTAAATGACCTGCTCCTATTCTGCAGGGGTGATATGATATCGGCAAAGCTACTGTATGCTTGTTTTGACAGTTTTTCTAAGGCATCTGGATTAGTAACTAACCAGGGGAAAAGTTTTGTATATTTTGGAGGAGTTGCTCCTAACAGTCAATAGGAAATCCTGCAAACTTTGGGCTTCCAAGATGGCACAATGCGCTTTAGATACTTAGGTGTGCCTCTGAACTCTAAGAGACTATCAATTGGGCAAATGTCAACCACTATTAGAAAGGATGACAGGAAGGATCATTATCTGGACAACAAAACTATTATTTTATGCATGCAGATTATAGCTGATTAAGAGTGTTCTTATAGCTATATAAAATTTCTTGTCTCAAATTTTCATATTGCATAAAAAAATCATTCAGGTGATTGACGCAATTTGCAGAAGCTACCTAAGGACAGGAGCTGCAGAATATTCCAAAAAAGCTCCAATTGTCTGGGAAAAAATATGCTTATCTAAGGTTGCTGGTGGATTGACCATAACAGAAATAGGCTTATGGGACAAAGCAGATATCCTAAAACACTAATAGAGTCTGGGGCAAAAAAAGATAGATTGTGGATCAAATGGGTCCACACATATTATATAAAGGGGAATACGATGAATGAAGTAAAACCAAAACAGGCATCCTGGGTTGTGCAAAAGATATTCAATGCATGGAAATATATTGAAGAGGCTGGGCTAACAGTAGAGGAGATTATGAGCAAGGCAAAGTACTCCATAAGGCAAATGTATAACAAGCTACAAGGAGAGTACTCCAGAGTTCATTGGAGGAGGCTGATATGTAATAATGAAAGTACTCCAAGGTGGTCCTTCATCTTATATATGGTTGTACAAAATAGACTATATACCAGAGATATGCTAATCAAATGGGGGATGCAGAGTAGTCGATATGCATTTTATGTGAACAAGAACTGGAAACCACGCAACACTTATTCTTTGAATGCAATATAGCAGCTACAATATGGAAAAAACTACTCACATGGAAGTGGGTTAACAGAGATGCAATGGGGTGATCTGAGGAGATAACATGGGCAATAAATAATGCACGAGGGAAATGTGCGAAAGCTGAAATATATAGAATGACGTTAGCTTGGAGCATTTACTATATCTAGCAGGAAAGGAACCTAAAACTATTCCAAAACAAACGTAGATCAGACGAGGTTATTTTTAAGATGATTATACAAGATATACACTGCAGTAGAAGAAAAGTACCAAGACTAGCAAAGCAGATAGCCAGCCTAAACTTCTATCTATGAAGCAATAAGGAGAAGGCCTAACTAGGTGTAATGGAAACCAAGTAGTAAGATTTCTGAAAGTTAGATTTTAGTAGAGGAGGCTAGAGATGCACACTAAATTTGGGTCTACGTGTCCAACTTTAGTATGATGATATACTTGTACAGATCATTCAGATAAATAGAAAATTTTATTACCAAAAACAATACTTGTTTTTCAAAAATTGCAACGCTAATTTCGAATTTCACGCAATAATCTAATCAGCTAGAAATTAAAGAGTAATTTATCAAATTAATTATTGAACCTATGTAATGTATATATAATAATTGTTTTAATAATCTTAAAAATAGTAAAAAGTTTTTTAATTACATAATGGTAATGCTACACAATTAATCTAAAACTAACAATTGGTTAATTTGTAAAAAATAGATATTTTCTACTAGAAAATACTTTAAAATATTTATTATAAATTATTAAGTAAAAATAAATTAATTCAAAAAGGGAGGGTCAAAATTGGTCGTCAACACCAACAGTATCAACATATAGCCTAAACATGATTTCTAACATGGATCACAACTCAATTTCTCTAACACATGGAGTTACATGAATAATAACAAGATCAGATAACTACACAGTACCACAAAAACAAACAAGTCACAATTACCACGGTGCACGCCCACACACTCGTCACCTCGCATGTGCATCACTTCAATACCGACTACATATAACGTATTTAAGGGATTCATACCCTCAAAACCAAGTTTAGAAGTGTTACTTACCTCAAATCGTGCAAATCCCTAATCCAATAAGCCCTTGCTTCGCGAATCTACCTCTGAACGCCTCGAATCTAGCCACAAACAACTTAGTACAATCAATACAAGCTATATGATTCAATTCCATAAGATAAAGCTAGGTACTTTTACAAAAATCAAAAGTCAACCAAAAAAGTCAACTCTAAGCTCACGTCTCTGAATGTACCAAAATTTATAAAATCCGAATACCCATTCTATAACGAGTCCAACCATACCAAAATCATCAATATCGACCACAAATCGACCCTCATTTGCTCAAATCTTACTCTCAAATACATGGGTAAACAATCTCAAAATTCCAACTTATATTCATGATAATTAGGTGAAATAATCAACGGGTGTTCAAAATACATGGATAAAAGTGATCAAAATTCACTTACCTCTTCAATCTAGGTCAAAATCTCTTAAAAAATCGCCTAAGTCCGCAGCCTAAAACTCTCAAAAATGAGAAGAAGACTCAAATCCTCGATTTAAAATATCTGCCCAGCCTTTTCGCTCATGCAGACTCACCAGCCGCACTTGCGACTCCACTTCTGCAGAAGTCACTTAATAACTCAACCTGCCGCACCTAGGGCCTAAAATTCACACTTGCGAGACTATTTCTGCGGTCCGGGCTTCGCTCGTGCGCATCCGTGCATGCGGATTCCAATTCATTTCTGCGAGTCTTGCCCCACCTACCAAAATCCGCATCTGCGAAAATGCGTCGCATCTGCGGGTTCGCTCATGCAGAAAACTCATCCGACCTGCAACCACTGCACAACACCCACATGACCGCTCCTGAAACTCTTCAACAGTTTCTTTAAGTCCAAACTTTAATCTGATTACATCCGAAATCATATCCGAGGCCCCCGAGACCCCATCCAAACATACTAACAAGTCCTAAAACACGATATGAACTTAGTCGAGTCTTCAAACCACATCAACTAACATAAAAACATGAATCACACCTCAATTAAAGCCTGTTAAAATTAATGAATTTCCAACTTCTACATTCGATGCCTAAACCTGTCAAACAAACTCCGATTGACCTTAAATTTTTCACATAAGTCGTAAATGACACAACAAACCTATTCTAACTTCCGAACCAAAATCTGAGCCCGGTGAAAACAAAGTCAGTTCTCGATCAAACTTCTAACATCTCCAAACTTCAAATTTTTCCAACTTTCACCAATTCAAGCCAAAACGTCCTACAGACCTCCAAATAAATATCCAGACACACTCCTAAGTCTAAAATCACCATACATGGAAATCGAAATCATCAAAACTCCATTTCGGAGTCGTTTATACATAAGACAACACCCGATCATCTCTTTCAACTTAGGCCTCCAACCGTGGGACTAAGTGTCCAAATTCATTTCGAAACCAAATCAACCACCCTGACAATTCACATAAAATAAGTAAACAAAGAATAACAATCATACCTACAGTCACAAATAGGTGTGGATATCTGCTCCGCATCTCTACTGAATATCCCAAGTAGCCTCCTCGATTGGCTGACATGTCCACTGTAATTTCCTGAAGCTATATTCTTTGACCTCAACTTCCAAACTTGCCGATCCAAAATTTCCAACTGCTCCACATCGTAAATCAAATCCCCATCTAACTGAACCGTGCTGAAGTATAAAACATGAGACATATAGAAGAAATACTTTTGGAGCATGGAGATATGAAACACTGGAGGAACACTCAATAGACTAGGTGGCAACCCAAGCTTGTAAGCCACCTCTCCAATCCTATCAAGCACCTCAAAAGGGCTGATATATTGAGGGTTCAACTTCACCTTCTCCTTGAACCTCATAACACCCTTTATGGGTGAAACTCTGAGCATTACCTTCTCTATCACCATGTAAGAAAGATCACCAACCTTCCTATCGGCGTAACTTTTCTGTCTAGACTGTGCTGTGCGAATCCGGTCCTGAATCAACTTAACCTTTTCCAAAGCATCTTGAACCAAGTCAGTACCCTATAGCATAGCCTTTCCCAACTCAAACCAGCACACCGAAGATCGACACCTCCTCCCATACAAAGCCTCATGTGTAGCCATCTAAATACTCCATTAGTAGTTGTTCTTGTAGGCAAACTCAACAAACGGTAGAAATGGATCCCAAGAATCCTCAAAATCCATGATTCAAGTGCGTAGCATATCCTCCAATATCTGAAAGGTGCGCTTGCAATGTCCTTCCGTCTGAAGGTGGAATGTTGTACTTAACTCAACTCGTGTGCCTAACTCTTTATGCATTGCTCACCAAAATTGTGTTCCCCAATCTGAAATAATAGACACTAGCACACTGTGAAGGCGAACAATCTCGCGGATATAGGTCTCATCCAACCGCTCTAATAGGTAGTCCCAACTGGAATGAAATGTGCGTACTTAGTAAACTGGTCCACAATCACCCAAATAAAATCAAAATTTCATCAAAGTCTGTTAGAGCCCAACTACGAAGTCCACGATGATACGCTTCCATTTCCACTCAGGAATCTCAAGCCTCTGACACAACCTGCTCGGCCTCTGATGCTCGTACTTCACCTGTTGACAATTCAGGCAACGAGCTAAAAACTCCACTATATCTTTCTTCATTCTCCTCCACCAATAGTTTTTCCTGATGCCCTGATATATCTTTGCGGCACCCCGATGAATGGAATATCATGAACTGTGGACCTCCCCAAGAATTAACTTACGTAGCCCATCCACATTGGTCATAGAAATCTGACCTTAAATCCACAACACCACATCATCTCAAATAGAAACTTCTTAGGTATTACCGTGCTGAGAACAAGAAAATGGGTGTCGTCAAATGGGTGTTGTCATACTGACGCTCTCTGATACGATCATACAAAGAAGACCGAGAAACAAAACAAGATAGCACCCGGCTAGGCTCCGAGACATCTAACCTCATGAACGGGTTGGCCAAGTCATGAACATCTAATGCACGTAGTCTCTCACCAACATGAATATATGAAAGGCTACCCATACTCACCGCCTTTCTACTCAAGGCATCGACCACCACATTGGCCTTCCCATGATGAAACAAAAGGGTAATGTCATAGTCTTTCGACAACTCCAACCATATTCGCTACCTCAAATTTATATCCTTTTGCTTGAACAAGTGTTGAAGACTCCAATTTGTAAAGAGCTCATAAGACACACCATAGAGATAATGCCTCCAAATCTTCAATTCATGAATAATGGCTACCAACTCCAAATCATGAATGGGGTAGTTCTTCTCATGTGGCTTCAAGTGGTGTGAAACATAAGCAATCACTCTACCCTCCTACATCAAGACACACCCAATACCAATCTGAGAAGCATCACAATATACTGTATAAGAACCCAATGCTGAAGGCAAAACTAGAACTAGAGTTGTGGTCAAGGCAATCTTGAGCTTCTAAAAGCTCTCACTACACTCATCTGACCACCTGAATGGAGCACATTTCTGGGTCAACCCAGTCAAAGGCGCTGCAAAGGATGAGAAACCCTCCACAAAGTGGCGATATTATCCGGCCAAGCCAAGAAAACTCTAAATCTTAGTAGTTGAAGACGGTCTAGGACAACTCTAAATTGCGTCTATGTTCTTTGGATCCACTGTGGTCCCCTCACTGAACACCATGTGCCCCACGAATGCCGATGAACCAGCCAAAACTCACACTTGGAGAACTTGGCATAAAGCTTTTCCTCTCTCAACTTCTATGATACAATCCTAAGATGTTGTGCATGCTCCACCTGGCTATGTGAGTACACCAGAATATCATGAATAAATACTATGACAAAGAATCAAGATATGGCTAGAATGCGTTGTTCATCAGATGCGTGAATATTTCTAGGGCATTGGTCAGCCAAAAAGATATCACAAAGATTTCATAGAGAACATAGTGGGTCTGAATGTCGTCTTCAGAATATCTGAGTCCCGAATCTTCAACAGGTGATACCCACACCTCAAATCAATCTTAGAGAACACTCTATCTCTCTAAAGCTGCTCAAATAAGTCATCAATGTGCGGAAAAGGATACTTGTTCTTAATTGTAACTTTGTTCAATTGCCTATAGTCAATGCACATCCACATAGTACCATTCTTCTTCTTCATAAATAGAACCGGTGCACCCCAAGGCGACGCACTAGACCTAATGAACTCATTATAAAGAAGCTCCTAAAACTGCTTTTTCAATTCCTTAAACTCTGTTGGTGTCACACAATATAGAGGAATATAAATGGGCCGAGTGCCTGGCACCAGGTCTACACTAAAATCAATGTCCATGTCGAGCAGCATGCCCGACAAGTCTGCTAGAAATATATATGAAATGTCTCGCACTACCAGAACATAATCGATGGTTGGAGTATTATCACCCACGTCCCTCACAAAAGCCAAATATGACAAACACTCCTTCCCAACCATCCGTTGGGCCTTCAGATATGAGATCACCATATTGGGAACATAATACAGAGAACCTCTCCACTTGGTCCTAGGTAACCCATGCATCGCCGACGTCACAGTCTTAGCATGACAGTTCAGAATAACATGACATAGGGACAATCAATCTTTGTCCAGAATCATGTCAAAATCAACCATACTCAATAATAAGAGGTCAACTCTCATCTCCAATCCCTCAATGGTCACCACATATGACCTATACACACAGTCCACAACAATAGAATCGCCATCGGTATAGATACAAGAACAAGAAAAACTAAGGATTCATGGTGCATATCCAAATAACAAGAAAACTATGATGATATATATGAATAAGTGGAACCAGGGTCAAATAATATGGAAGCATCCTTGTGGCATACTGAGACAACACTTGTGATCACTGTGTCTAAAGCAAAAGACTTTGTCCTGGCAGAGAAAGCATAGCATCAATCCAGACCGCCACCTAATCGCTCTCCCACTCTAGGGCGACATCTAGTTTCCTGAGCAGGTTGTGATGTAACTGGTGCGGAAGTCACAACCCGACCACTCTACTGAACAAGACCTCCAAAACGATAGGGACACTGCCTCCACCCATGTCAAAACTCCCTGCATGCGAAGCAACTCTGATCTACCAATGGTGGAGGAGACCGAATCAAACCCCAAGAACTAGAATAACTACTAGAAGAACCTGGTATAGATGAACCCTGAACTAATGGAGAACGAGATGAACTCTTGGTTGGGAGGACACTGAGAGATTACTGACCTGGACGAGCATTGTATTAACCTTGGCTAGCTGATGCACCATGATGAACTAGACGAGCCATCTGAGGGGGCCTATAAGGACGACCACTACTGTGGTAGGACTGCCCTCTAGAAGAAACACCACTGAAACCACTCGAATAATGAGGCCTCTTGGCCTCCCTCTCCTGACGCTCCTGACTACGAACATGCTCTAGTCGCTTAAGAATATCAACTACCTTGTTGAACCTAGCACCTGATGTAATCTCCCGAGTCATGACAAATTGCAGTCCATATTTGAGGCCATCAATGAACCTCTTAATCATCTCCCTCTCTATGGGAACCAACCAGATCACGTGATGAGCCAAATCTGAAAATAGCATGTCATACTCAAACTACCTACGCAACTCCTCTATGTGGGTATGTGGAACAAACTTCTCCAAGTAGAGAACTGAGTACTCATGTCACGTAAGTGGTGCAATGTCGGATGGCCTTCTCAACTCATAAGCCTCCCACCATCTGAAGGCTTCCTTCGACGGGTGAAAAGTAGTAAATGAGACTACACTAGTCTCTATAATACACGAGGTGCGAATGATCCACTGGAACATGTCTAAGAAGTCCTGAGCATATTCTGACTCAGCCCTACTAAATGCTGGAGGCTTGAACCTCCCAAACCACTCTTACCCCTTTTTCTCTTTGTCACTCATAGGTGGACCCACCTAGGCCTAAGCAACTACAACCAGCTGGGCTGGTAGTATCCCCGGTGTCTAAAGTCCCTGAACCACCAACTCTAGAGTATGGGCAGCAGAAGTTTGAGCACATCCCTTGGACTGAGAAGTGGCTAGTGCGGCCTAAATTGAAACCTCCTGAGCAAAGCTAGTGCATACAATCAATATCTGGTCCAAAGCCTCCTGAAGGACTTGAATCACAATGAGCACAGTTGTTGCCTAAGGTTTTCCCACACCTGCGGCCCAATATTCGCTACTGCGATACCACTTCTGTGGTCTGGGCTTCGCTCATGCGCATCTGCGATAGCAGATTCCAATCCACTTCTGCGAGTCCAGCCCTACCTATCAAAATCTACATCAGCATAGACACGTCGCATCTGCGGGCTCGCTGATGCAGATAACTCCTTGCACTTGCGACCACTACCCATCACACGCATGACCTCTCCTGCGACCCCATGCTCGCTTCTGCGCTCGCGCACCTACGAACAATTCTTCATAGGTGCGATTGCACTAGACCTAAAACTCTTCAGCACTTTCCTCAAGTCCAAACTTTAATCCGATTACATTTGAAATCACTCCCGATATACCTAGGACCCCATCCAAATATACCAACAAGTCCTAAAACACGATACGAACTAAGTCGATACTTCAAACCACATCAACAAACATCAAAAACACAAATCGCACCTCAATTTAAGCCTATTTAAACTAATGGATTTCCAACTACTATAATAGATGCTAAAACCTATCAAATCAACTCTGATTGACCTCAAAATTTTCTCACAAGACATAAACAATACAACAAACCTATTCCAACTTCCAGAACCAAAATATGAGCCCGATAACAATAAAGTCAACACTCGGTCAAACTTCTAAACTCTCTAAACTTCAACTTTTTCCAAATTTCGCTATTCAATCCAAAATGACATACGGACCTCCAAATCAATATCCAGACATACTCCTAAGTCAAAAATCACCATATGGAGCTATTAGAACCATAAAACTCCCTTCCAAAGTTGTTTACACAGAAGTCAACAACCGGTCAACTCTTTCAACTTAGGCCTCCAACCATGGGACTAAGTGCCCTAATTCATTTCGAAACATCCCCAGAACCAAAAAAAACATCCCGGCAAGTCACATAACAACAATGAACAAAGAATAGCAATAAATATGGGAAGAGGTCAAAGATACTCAAAACAACTGGGCAAGTCATTACATTCTCCCCCTCTTAGTTCGACCCAACATGATATAAACTTATACATATGACTAAAGAGCCTATAAGATCGACATGACCATTTGTACACTCAAAACAAAGGCTGAAAAGGTCATACAAGCATCCATGTAGATGACATATGTCTACAAGCCTCTAAGAGTACATAAATATCATAAAGGGCGGGACAGGGCCCCGCAATACCAATCAATACATGTAAGGTAAGTGAGTGAACCAAGCACCCTCCGCTGAGATGATAGCCTACTTGGAGGACCATCAATTATCACGCCCCGTGGGCATGAAACAGAGCATCCCTAGGAAAAAGGGACGTCACTATGAATAAAGTACCGAGTATGTAAGTTAAGAAAGCATAAATAAGAACAGTAAAGTGAAGAGAGAGAGAAGATACTAATCACTCAGCATTCCCAATCACTCAACACTTTCAATCACTCAACACTCGCACTCAACACTCAACGGTACCTGTGCTCACTACTGGTATGTCAGAATCTGGAGGGGCGGATCCTGCCCAAGCGTTAATATAAGACAACATGGTATGTTGCACCGTCCAACCCGATTCTATCATGAATTGATAAATCTTGCTACGACTTGCAGTCCGATCCCATAAATATCACTCACAATTAGGCCTCGACCTCACTCTGTCATCAATCTCTCCAGTCTTTTGGGCCCGTAAATCTCATGCCAATCAACCCAAACAATGACAATATGATGTAACAATGAATAGCAACAGAGAATGATATATGATATACAATTGCAATTTTAAGCACATAACTCAACAAAAGAAACGACCTCGGTGGGTCCCAACAGTACAAGCATATAGCCTAAACATGGTTTCTAACATGGATCACATCTAAGCTTCTCTAACACATGGATATTACATGAATAACAACAAGATTGGATAACTACACACTACCTCGGACACAAACGAGTCGCAATTACCACGGTGCACACCCACACGCCCGTCACCTTCATACGAAGCACATAACATGTATTTAAGAGATTCATACCCTAAGAACCAAGTGTAGAAGTGTTATTTACCTCAAATCACGCAAATACATGATCCCACAAGCCTTTGCCTCAAAAATCTACATTCGAACAACTCGAATCTAGAAACAAACAACTTAATACCAGTTATACAAGCTATAACAATTCCATACAATAAAGCTAGGTTCTTTAACAAAAGTGAAAAAGTCAACCCAAAAAGTCAACTCTCGGCCCACGTCTCGGAATCTAAAAAAATTTACAAAATACGAACACGCATTCCATAACGAGTCCAACCAAACCAAAACCATCCAGTTCCGGCCACAAATCGACCCTCAATACCTCAACTCTTACTCTTCAATACATGGGTAAAAGATCCCCAAATTCAAAATTAAATTCATGATAATTTTGTGAAATAATCAATGGGTATTAAAAATACATGGATAAAAGTTATCAAAATTGACTTACCTCTTCAATCTAGGTGAAAACCTCTTCAAAATTCGCCGAATTCCGCACCCTAAAACTCTAAAATATGAGATGAAGACTCAAACCCTCGATTTTAAATATCTGCCCAGCCTTTTCGCTGCGGCTGACTCACTAGCCGCACCTGCGACTTCGTTTCTACGGAAGAGAAAGTATGCTTCTGCAAAAATCACTTAAGAACCCGACCAGCCGCACCTGCGGCCCATTATTCGCTCATGCGATACCGCTTTTATGGTACGGTCTTCGCACCTGTGCATCCACACCAGCAGATTCCAATTCGCTTCTGCGAGTCTAGTCGTACCTATCAAAATCTGCATCAGCGGAGATGCGTCGCATCTGCAGGCTCGCTGATGCGGACAACACGTCACATCTGCGGCCACTGCCCAACACACAGGACCTACGACCAATTCTTTGCAGGTGCGATCACACCAGACCTAAAACTCTTCATCACTTTCCTCAAGTACAAACATTAATCCAATTACATCTGAAATCACTCCTGATGCCCCTAGGACCCATCCAAATATACCAACAAGTCCTAAAATATGATACAAACTTAGTCAAGGCTTCAAATCACATCAACTAATATCAAAAACACGAATCACACCTCAATTCAAGCCTATTGAAACTAATGGATTTACAACTTCAACAACCGATACCAAAACCTATAAAATCAACTCTAATTGACCTCAAATTTTTCTCACAAGTCATAAAAAATACAACGGACCTATTCCAACTTCCGGAACTAAAATCCGAGCCCGATAACAATAATGTCAACACTCGGTCAAACTTCTCAACTCTCTAAACTTAAACATTTTCAAACATTCACCAAATCAATCCAAAATGACCTACTGGCCTCCAAATCAATATCCAAACATAGTCATAAGTCACCATACGGAGCTATTAGAACCATCAAAACTCCATTCCATAGTTGTTTACACAAAAGTCAAGATCCGGTCAACTCTTTCAACTTAGGCCACCAACCGTGGGACTAAGTGTCTTAGTTCATTTCGAAACATCCCCGGAACCAAACCAACCACCCCGGCAAGCCACATAACAACAAATGAACAATGAATAGCAATAAATATGGGAACGGGTCAACAATACTCAAAATGACTGGCCAGGTCGTTACATTATCCCCCTTTTAGGTCGACCCAACATGATATATAAACATATACATATGACTTACGAGCCTATAAGACCTACAAGACCATTTGTACACTCAAAACATAAGCTGACAAGGTCATACAAAGCATCCATGTACATGATATATGTCTACAAGCCTCTAAGAGTACATAAATATCATAAAAGGCGGGACATGGTCCCGCAATACCAATCAATACATGTACCAAAGCATACTAACTAAAAAGGAAACTCCCGAGAAAGTGGAGTGAACCAACACCTTTCGCTGAGATGATAGCCTACTGGGAGGACCATCAACTATCACACCTTGCGGGCACGAAACACAGCATCCCTAGGAAAAAGGGACGTCAGTACGAATAAAGTACCGAGTATGTAAGGTAACAAAGCATAAATAAGAACAGTTATGCACAGATAGAGAAAAGATACTAATCAATAAGCACTCCCAATCATTCAACACTTTCAATCACTCAGCACTCGTACTCGGCACACCCACTCACCACTCAACATTACCTGCTCACTGCTTGTATGTCAGACTCTAGAGGGACGGATCCTGCCCAAGCGCTAATATAAGCCAACGTGGTATACTGCAGCGTGCAACCTGATCCCATCACGAGATGATAAATCCTGCAACGGCATGCAACCCGATCCCATAAATATCACTCATAATTAGTCCCCCGGCCTCACTCAACCATCAATATCTCCAGTCTCTCGGGCTCACAAATCTCATGCCAATCATCCCAAACAATTATAATATGATGTAACAATAAATAACAATAGCGAATGAGATATGATATACAATTACAAATTTAGTCACATAACTCAATAGTATAAACGACCTTGGTGGGTCCCAACAGTACCAGCATTTAACCTAAACATGATTTCTAACATGGATCACATCTCAATTTCTCTAACACACGGAGATTACATGAATAACAACAAGATTGGTTACTACAAACTACCACAGACACAACCGAATCACAATTGCCACGGTGCACGCCCACATGCATGTCACCTTAATACCAAGCACATAATATGTATTTAAGGGATTCATACCATCAGAACCAAGTTTAGAAGTGTTACTTACCTCAAATCATGCAAATCCTTGCTCCCACAGTCCCTTGCCTCGCGAACCTCCATCCGAACGACTTGAATCTAGCAACAAACAACTTAATACCAACAACAAAAGCTATAATAATTCAATAAGATAAAGCTAGGTTCTTTAACAAAAGAAAAGAAGTCAACCCAAAAAGTCGACTTTGGGCCCACGTCTCGGAATCAAACAAAATTTACAAAATCATAACACCCATTCCATAACGAGTCCAGCCATACCAAAATCATCTAGTTTCGACGACAAATCGACCGTCAATCCCTTAAATCTTACTCTCCAATACATGGGTAAACAATCCCCGGATTCCAACTTAGATTCATGATAATTTGGTAAAATAATCAATGGTTTTCAAAATACATGGATAACAGTGATTAAAATTCACTTACCTCTTCAATCTAGGTGAAAACCCCTTCAAAAGTCGCCTAAGTCCGCACCCCAAAACTCTAGAAAATGAGAAGAAGACTTTAACCCTCGATTTTAAATATTGGCCTAGCCTTTTCGCTCCGGCAGACTCACTAGCCGCAGCTGCGGCTTCGCTTCTACAGATGAGAAAGTCTGCTTCTACGAAAATCACTTAAGAACCCGAACTCCTGCGATACCACTTTTGTGGTACGGGCTTCGCTCCTGCGCATCCGCGTCAGTAGATTCCAATTCGCTTCTGCGAGTCCAGACGCACCTATCAAAATTTGCATTAGCGGAGACGCGTTGCATCTATGGGCTCGCAGATGCGGACAACTCCTCGCACCTGGGACAACTGCCCAACACACACATGATCGCTCCTGTGACCCCCTACTCTCTTCTGTGATCGCGCACCTACGACCAATTATTTGCATGTGCGATCGCACGAGACCTAAAAATCTTCAGCACTTTTCTCAAGTCCAAACTTTAATCCGATTACATGTGAAATCACTCATGATGCCCCTACGGCCCATCCAAATATACCAACAAGTCCTAAACTATGATACTAACTTAGTCATGGCTTCAAACCACATTAACTAACATCAAAAACACGAATCGCACCTCAATTCAAGCCTATTGAAACTAATGGATTTCAAACTTCTACAATCAATGACAAAAGCTATTAAATCAACTCTGATTGACCTCAAATTTTTCTCACAAGTCATAAACAATACAACGACCTATTCCAACTTCCATAACCAAGATACTACATGTAACATCTCAGTGCCTCTGAGGGAAACTAACATGAAATACATGATATATATATATATATATATATATATATATATATATATATATATATATATATATGTCATAAGGCTTGGTAGAACCCAACTGATGAGCGATTGCATAGGTTCCATATCCGGCCGACTATAGCGGGTTCCATATCCGGCCGACTATATCCGGTCCATCATCTTTGTGTGTGTGTGTGTATGCTAGACTCATGGAATCACATTCTGAACCTTTCGAGGCGATGTGAAGTTGGTAGCTTCCGTATACGTTATCAGAGCTAACTCATCATCACGAATCTTATAAGAATCAGGAAATACCAACAACATGTAATAGCATAACAATAAGTACATAATAAGCGTAATAATGTTAGTACTGCTAGCTTCTAAGAGCAGAGTATCTTTGGAAGCTCGTTCTTTTGCATTAAGTACAATCAGAGTCATGCAAAAGAAAGAAGATGATGGACACACATTCCTTGTATATACTTCCCAACCTCAATGTATACAAGTGTCACAACTCCTGGGTCAACAATAAGTGAAATGATACTATCGTTATCGTTTATGTGTCGTAACTATTCTATATCAATCACAACCTATTTTTTGATAAAAAGGGCAAAACCTCCCCTATTTATATGACTTAGCACAAGTAACAAAAATCACCAAACAACCCAAAAGACGGAAAAAATAATCATATTAAATGTCATGACCCAGAATCCTAATCCAGGTCATGATGGCGCCCAACAACGGGGTTAGGCAAGCCAACGTAAATTTCACTAAGTGTTTCTTTTTACTTGATTCAACTATTCACCCATTTACCGAATTTAACAAGTTAAATCATGATATCGAAAGATAATAAATTAGCGGTGGATAAAATAGGTATAAAGAAGCGTGAGAACAAAGACAAGCATATATATACAGCCCAAAATCCCAAAATACACACTACGTGCGTGCCAGGAACTAGTGTCACGAGTGTCACAGGCATACTAACAGGATAACCAAAAGATAGAATATACAATACCACTGTTTGAATACATAGACGAGAAACAAAGTAAATGAAACTCCATGGTGCTGCTGGGGATCGCCAGAAGAAGTAGCTCACCGTGAAGTCAGGTCCCCTACGGTCAATATCTAACTCCGGTCTGATAACCAGATGCACCAGCCTCAGAACCTGTACAGTTAAGTACAGAAGTGCAGCATGAGTACATATTAAATAAATATGTACCCAGTCAGTATCCCGTCTAATCTCGAAGAAGTAGTGACAAGAGGTTGACTCGACACTCACTAAGGTCCAACAGTATAATATGCGACAGGATATAACGAAAAGCAGTAGGCATGTAAGACAGTAAGGAGCAGTTACGTATAAAGCACAGGAATCCAAGTAAATACTGGAACAATAACACTGGCAACTTTCTTTCCCCCAAATATCTAATATAAGTTAATATCCATGAAACAGTGCCAAATAGTCATGCACACAAATGAAAAAGACAATCGGCCGGAGTCGTAAAGAAATATCTATGCACTGTCGAGGATCGAACGGCCTGTCCCATAAGTGCATTCTTACCATAGTCATGTTTGCGCACTGTCGAGGGTCGAATGGCCCGAACAATAAGCGTGTCTTTCAAATTAATCATATTTGTGCATCTTTCAATCCACGGTGGCGTACGACCCGCTCCCATGAGAGTGGGGGAGATCACACATCGCTCACGGAATGTAGATTGTGAAGCGGTCACATGCACACACAATAACTTTTAGAACTTACTTTCCATAACCAATTCCTTTCAAATCAACAGTTTCCATAAAATCTCAGAGAAACAATACTATACATAACTTGGTCTCATAGTATATATGGCATTACAAGGAAGCATATAAGGCATTACAAGGAAGCATCTAAGGCACGCTGTGGGCCTAACTACCCGGACATAACAATAATAGCCGCTACGTACGGAATCTCGTCACTTAGTGCGTACGTAGCCCCAACAAAATTACACATAGCATTTAAATCACCAAGGGGGACAATTCCCTCTTACAAGGTTAGAATGGAGACTCACCTCATGTCGAATCTACCTCTCGGACCGCGAATGCGCCCAAAACTCCGAACTCTACACCCGAGGACTCGCAACTACCCAAAAGGTGTACAATTATATCAATCCAAGCTCAATGTGGGGAAATTATCCTATTTATTCAATAAAATCATCATTCTTGAAGAATTCCTAAAATTAAACCCCGGGCCCGCACGCTCGAATCCTGAAAATTCTCGAAAAAATCACTCACCCATAGCCAAAGGGTCGATGATATACGACTTTTACTTGAATTCATAGCAATAATTGAGCAATTCACAAATTTTCTCAAGAACCCTAAATTTCTACCCAAATCTTGATTTTCAATAATCTTGTAGTTAATCCCATTAATAATTCATGTATTAAACTAGTAATAGGGAGGAATTAACTTACCTCTACAGTATCTAGGTCGTGGTGTGCTCTTCCCAAGCTCACAAATCTCTAATGGAGGTATGAAATGAAAAGAGATGAAGAAATCTCGTATTTTAAAGAATATATACTGCATGGCCTACAGGGGTTCCGCACCTGCGGTTCGAGGACCGCACCTGCGGTCTTGCGCCTGCGAGCTGGGGCTCGCACCTGCGAAGTTTGATGGGAAGGACTGGGCCCGCACCTGCGGTTACGCTCCTACGGAATTGGATCCGCACCTGCGAGATTCCCGCACCTGCGATTGGGCAACCGCACATGCGGTCACACCAGAAACAGGTGCACCAACAACTATTTTAGCTGGTTTTTGACCTCATGTGGTGTCCGGGAGGCACTTGGGCCCCCCCGAGCCCCCGTCCAAAAATACCAACAAGTCCTGAATCATAATACGGACTCGCTCGAACATTCAGAACGCCCAAAACAACGCTAAATCTCAAAATCACACCCCAAAACCCCTAAAACCATAACTTTAAGAACTTCAAGTTCTTGATTTTTACATCGATGCGTCGGACCGATCAATACAACTCGGAATGATATTAAATTTCGCAGACATGTCATAAATGACATAACGGAACTATTCCCGGTATCAGAATCACATTCGATCCTCGATAACATAAATTCCCATTTCAAACCAAATTTCAAACTTAAGGAAATCCTTATTTCTATATTAGGCGCCGAAATGCTCCCGGGTTATCGAAAACCCATTCCGAACATACGCCTAAGTCCGAAATCATCATACGAAGCTACTGATACTGTCGAAACTCGATTTCGAGGGTGTTTGCTCAAAATGTTGACCGAAGTCAAACTTGGCCAAATAGGCCAACCTTAAGGAACCAAGTGTTCCTATACTGCTCAAAACACTTCCAAATCCTGAACCACCAGTACCCGCAAGTCCCAAATCTCAAGAAGCTGCTATGGGAAGTCTTATTTATGAAAACGGGGTCCGATAACATAAAACGATCGGTAGGGTCGTTACATTCTCCCCCTCTTAAACAAATGTTCGTCCTCGAACAGGACTAGAATCGTACCTGAAGTGCTGAATAGATGTGGATATCTGCTTCGCATGTCCTCCTCGGACTCCCAAGTTGCCTCATCGACTAGTTGGACCCTCCACTAAACTTTCACGGCAGAAACTCTCTTGGACCTCAACTGGCGGTCCTGCCTATCAGTAATAGCAATTGGCTCCTCCTCGAAGCCCAACTTCTCATCTAATTGAATAGTGCTTAAATCAATCATGTGAGAGAAATCGACATGATATCTACGGAGCATGGATACATGAAAAACCAGATGAACTCCAGATAAACTGGGAAGTAAAGCTAGCTCATAAGCAACCTCTCTGACTCGCCTCAATACCTCGAAAGGACCTATAAACCTTGGGCTCAGCTTGCCCTTCTTCCCGAATCTCATAATGCCCTTCATCGGCGAAACCTTTAGCAGAACTTTCTATCCCTCCATAAATGCTACATCACGCGCCCTCTGATCCGTGTAACTCTTCTGTCTGGACTGTGCTGTGCGGAGCCTCTCCTGAATCAACTTCACCTTCTCCAAAGCATCTCTCACCAGATCAGTGCCATATAATCTAGCCTCACCAGGCTCAAACCACCCGATAGGAGAACGACACTGACGGCCATATAAAGCCTCGAATGGGGCCATCTCGATGCTGGACTGATAACTATTATTGTACGCAAACTCAGGCAAAGGCAAGAACTGGTCCCACTGACCCCCAAAGTCAATCACACAAGCCCCGAGCATATCTTCCAATATTTGAACTGTACGCTCTGACTGACCATCAGTGTGAGGGTGAAATGATGTGCTGAGATCTATTTGAGTGCACATCTCATTGTGCAATGCTCTCCAAAAGTGCGAGGTGAACTGAGGACCTCGATCTGATATAATGGACACCGGCACACCGTGCAATCGGACTATCTCTTGAATGTAGATCTGGACTAGCCTCTCAGAAGTATAAGTAGTAGCTACAAGAATGAAATGTGCCGATTTGGTCAATCTATCCACAATGACCCAAACCGCATCAACCTTCCGCGAAATCCGAGGCAACCCAACCACGAAGTCTATAGTAATGCGCTCCCATTTCCACTCAGGAATGGGCATCTACTGAAGTAGGCCTCCTGGCCTCTGGTGCTCATATTTGACCTGCTGGCAACTAAGAAATCTAGCCACATACTCTACAATGTCTTTCTTCATCCGCCTCCACCAGTAATGTTGCTTCAAATCACGATACATCTTTTTCGCACCCGGATGAATAGAATACCGAGAACTGTGGGCCTCCTTTAGAATCCTCTTCCTCAGGCCATCAATATTAGGAACACATAAACGGCCCTGGAGTCTCAAAACACCATCCTCGCCCAAAGTAACCTCCATGGCCCTCCCCTGTACCACTGTCTCGCAAAGCTCTGCTAAGCAGGGATAATCACACTGTCGGGCCTTAATCTCTCCCAATAACGAAGACTGAGCAACCACATGGGCTAGAACTTGACGAGGCTCTGAAAGATCTAATCTCACTAGGCGATTAGACAAAGACTGAATGTCTAAGGATAGAGGTCTCTCCTCTACTGCAATGTAGGCCAAGCTACCCATACTCTCTGCCCTCCTGCTCAAGGCATCCGCTACCACATTTGCCTTGCCCGGATGATAAAGAATAGTAATATCATAATCTTTCAACAACTAAAGTCATTTGCGCTGCCTCAAGTTAAGATCCCTCTGCTTGAATAAGTGTTGCAAACTGCGGTGGTCTGTATAAACCTCACAAGACACACCATAAAAGTAGTGCCTCCAAATCTTCAAAGCATGAACAATCGCCGCCAACTCCAAGTCGTGCACAAGATAATTCTTCTCATGAACCTTTAGCTGACGCGAAGCATAAACAATAACTCTCTTGTCCTGCATCAACACACATCCGAACCCAACGCATGAAGCGTCGCAATACACAATATACATACTAGAACCGGAAGGCAACGTCAGAACTGGTGCTGAGGTCAATGTTGTATTGAGCTTCTGAAAGCTCGCCTCACACTGGTCAGACCATCGGAATGGGGCATTCTTCTGAGTCAATCTGGTCAGTGGAGCTGCAATAGAAGAGAACCCTTCCACAAATCGGTGAGAATAGCATGCTAGGCCCAAGAAACTCTTGATTTCTGTAGCTGAAGTGGGATGCGACCAACTCTGAACTGCCTCAATCTTCTATGGATCAACCTTGATACCTTATCCGGATACCACATGCCCCAAGAACGCCACGGAATCTAACCAGAACTCACACTTGGAGAACTTAGCATATAACTTCTGTTCCCGCAAGGTCTGGAGCACAACTCTCAAATAATGCTCATGCTCATCGAGGCTCCGTGAGTAAATCAAGATGTCATCAATAAAGACAATGACAAAGGAATCAATATACAGCCTGAACACCCTATTCATCAAGTCCATGAATGCTGTTGGGGCATTAGTCAAGCCAAAGAACATCACTAGAAACTCATAATGGCCATATCTAGTACGAAATGCTGTCTTCGGAACATTTGAAGCCCGAAGCTTCAACTGATGATAACCTGATCTCAAATCAATCTTAGAAAACACACGATCACCCTGCAACTGGTCAAACAAATCATCAATGCGCGGCAGAGGATACTTGTTCTTAATGGTAACCTTATTCAACTGGCGGTAATCAATACACATCCGCATAGATCCATCTTTCTTCTTCACAAATATAACTGGAGCACCCCATGGCGATACACTCGGCCTGACGAACCCCTTAGCCAACAACTCCTCAAGCTTCACCTTCAACTCATTCAACTCCTTAGAATCCATACGATATAGGGGAATGGAAATAGGTTGAGTATCTAGAGCTAAATCGATGCAGAAGTCAATATCACGACCCGGAGGCATGCCTGGAAGGTCTGAAGGAAACACATCAACAAACTCTCGAACAACTGGTACTGAATCAATCGTCGGAGACTCGGCGGTGGTATCCCGCACATAAGCAAGGTAAGCCAATCAACCCTTCTCGACCATATGTCGAGCCTTCATGAAGGAAATAACTCGGCCGCATACACTAACTGAAGAACCTCTCCACTCTAGCCTAGGCGACTCAGGCATGGATAAAGTAACCATCTTGGCATGGGAATCTAGCACAGCATGATAAGGAGATAGACAATCCATGCCTAGGATAACCTTAAAATCAATCATATCAAGCAATAAAAGATATGCTTTGGTCTCGAAACCACAAAAAGTGATCACACAAGACCAATAGACCCGGTCTACCACCACAGAATCGCCCACAGGAGTGGACACATATATAAGAGAACCCAAGGACTCACAAGGAACATCCAAAAAATGAGCAAATAGTGATGAAACATATGAATAGGTGGATCCTAGGTCCAATAATACTGAAGCCTCTCTACCACATACTGAGATAATACCTGTGATCACGGCGTTTGAGGCTATTGCATCTGATCTGGCCGGAATAGCGTAGAACATGGCTGGAGCACCTGAAGACTGAACCCCACCAAAGTGAACAGGAGCTGACTGACCTCCTCCTGACTGGTCTCCACCCTTGGGACGACCCCTGCCGATCTGTCCTCCACCTCTAGGTAGCCGGACTGCTGGTGCTGAACCCATAGGCTGATAACCCTACTGCACTGCCTTGCCCCGATACTTGGGACAATGCCTCTTCATGTGGCCTGGTTCCCCAATCTCGTAACATCCCCCAGGCACCATAGCCTGTTGCCCCGAAGAAGAAGACCCCTGAATATCCAGGAAGCGATGTGGACCCTCTGGCATAGCACCGAAATATGAACGGGAGGATCTTTGGTGACTGCAATAACTGCTAGGTGAACCCTGAGTACCTGGAGGACGGTAGGAATGCTCTGGCATGACACTGAACTGAGGCCTCACTGAACCACCTTGAGGAGGTAGTGGAGGTGCTAAATATGAAGGTCTGCTGGGCTGACAACCCCCGAACTGACCTCTGCTCCTAGACGGAGCATCTCTGAAATCCCTTGAGAACCTGGCCCTCTTGTCTTGCTGACCCTGCTCCCTGCTCCTCGACCGATAACCCTCGATCCTGCGAGCAATCTCCACTACGAGCTGATAAGGGGTACCCATCTCCACCTCTTGAGCCATGGTGGACCTAATACCCGGATGCAATCCTGCTACAAACCTCTGCACCCTCTCGGCATCTGTAGGAAATATCATGAGTGCATGGCGAGATAGCTCCGAAAACCTGGCCTCATAATCTGTCATCGACATCTGCCCCTGCTCTAGCCGCTCTAACTGACCCCGCAGCTCTTCCCTCTCAAAGGGTGGAATATATCTGTCCAAGAACATCTGTGTGAACTGCTCCCAAGTAACCTAAAGAGAACCTGCTGGCCTACTGAGTATATGAGACTTCCACCACCTGCGAGCTCTACCCTCTAATTGGAATGTAGTGAAGTCGACCCCATGAGACTCCAAGATCCTCATGTTGTGCAGTATGTCCCTGCACCTATAGATGAAGTCTTGGGCATTCTCACGTCGCTCACCCCCGAAGACTGGGAGGCATAGTCGAGTCCATCTATCCAACATCTTCGACTGATCGCCCCCTGCAACCGGTCTGGGCTCTGGTGCTTCAACTACAGGCTGAATCCTACCCACGGGCGGTGTACCCGGGGTATGATGTACTGTTGTTGCCTGTCCTGCGGCCTGAGCGGTAGGGGTCTAGACTCCCCATCTCGCCTGAGAAGTGGCCGGATCTGCTGGGAATAGACCAACCTGGGACATGGTGTCTATGAATCTCATCATACGGCTCATGACCGCCTGGAAGCCCGGCGCCGTCATAAAGTCCACTGGAGCAGGAGTTACTGGAGGCACCTTGTCCTGCTCTTCCATGATAGGGTCCTCTGGTTGTTCCACTGGTATAGCTCTGGGACGCCCTCGTCCCCTACCTCGAGCAGGTGCCCTCCATCTGCCTCGACCACGACCTCGGGCGGCGGGGGTAGCGGTATCTCCTGGATCAGGAACATCGAATGTGTGCGTCCTCACCATCTGTGAGAGAATAGAAGAATAAGTTTGAGTACATCATCGATTGCATGATAGAATATTAATAAAGAGAAGTTTCCTAACACCCGATAGCCTCCTGAAGATAAGTACAAACGTCTCTGTATTGATCGGAAAGACTCTATTGGGCCTGCCCGCGACTCATGAGACTCACGTGAACCTAGAGCTCTGATACCATGTTATCACGACCCAGAATCCTAATTCAGGTCGTGATGGCGCCCAACAACGGGGTTAGGCAAGCCAACGTAAATTTCACTAAGTGTTTCTTTATACTTGATTCAATTATTCACCCATTTACCGAATTTAACAAGTTAAATCACGATATCGAAAGATAATAACTCAGCGGTGGATAAAATAGCTATAAAGAAGCGTGAGCCAAAAGACGAGCATATATATATACAGCCCAAAATCCCAAAATAACCACTATGTGCGTGCCAGGAACTAGTGTCAAGAGCGTCACGGGCATACTAACAGGATAACGAAAAGATAGAATATACAATCCCACTGTCTAAATAGATAGACGGGAAACAAAAGTAAATGAAACTCCATGGTGCTGCTGGGGATCGCCAGAAGAAGCAGCTCACCGTGAAGTCAGGTCCCCTACGGTCAATATCTAACTCCGGTCTGATAATCAGATGGACCAGCCTCAAAACCTGTACAATTAAGTACAAAAGTGCAGCATGAGTACATATTAAATAAATATGTACCCAGCGAGTATCCCGTCTAATCTCGAGCAAGTAGTGAGGAGAGGTCGACTTGCCACTCACTAAGGTCCAACAATATAATATGCGGCAGGATATAACAAAAAGCAGTAGGCATGTAAGACAGTAAGCAGCATTTACGTATAAAGCACAAGAATCCAAGTAAATACTGGAACAATAACACTGGCAACTTTCTTTCCCCCAAATATATAATACAAGTCAAAATCCATGAAACAGTGCCAAATAGTCATGCGCACACAGGAATAAGACAACCAGCCGGAGTCATAAAGAAATATCTATGCACTGCAGAGGATCAAACGGCCCGTCCCATAAGTGCATTCTTACCATAGTCTTGTATGTGCACTGCCGAGGGTCGAATGGCCCGAACCATAAGTGCGTCTTTCAAATTAATCATATCTGTGTATCTTTCAATCCACAGTGGCGTACGACCTGCTCCCATGAGAGTGGGGGAAATCACACATCGCTCGCGGAATGCAGATTGTGAACCGGTCACATGCACACACAATAACTTTTAAAACTTACTTTCCATAACCAATTCCTTTCAAATCAACAATTTCCATAAGATCTCAAAGAAACAATACTATACATAACATGGTCTCATAGTATATATGGCATTACAAGGAAGCATCTAAGGCATGTTTTGGGCCTAACTACCCGGACATCACATTGATAGCCGCTACGTACAGACTCTCGTCACTTTGTGCGTACGTAGCCCCAACCAAATTACACATAGCTTTTAAATCACCTAGGGGGACAATTCCCTCTTACAAGGTTAGAAAGGAGACTCACATCGGGTCGAATCTACCTCTCGGACCGCGAATGCGCCCGAAACACCGAACTCTACACCCGAGGACTCGCAATTAGCCAAACGGTGTACAATTATATCAATTCAAGCTCAATGTGGGGAAATTATCCTCTTTATTCAATAATATCATCATTCTTGAAGAATTCCCAAAATTCAACCCCGGGCCCGCACGCTCGAATCCCGAATATTCTCGAAGGAATCGCTCACCCATAGCCTAAGGGTCGATAATATACGACTTTTACTTGAATTCATAGCAATAATTGAGAAATTCACCAATTTCCTCAAGAACCCTAAATTTCTACCCAAATCTTTATTTTCAATAATCTAGTAGTTAATCCCATTAATAATTCATGTATTAAACTAGTAATAGGGAGGAATTAACTTACCTCTACAGTAGCTAGGTCGTGGTGTGCTCTTCCCAAGCTCACAAATCTCTAATGGAGGTATGAAATGAAAAGAGATGAAGAAATCCTGTATTTTAAAGAATATATACTGCCTAGCCTACAGGGGTTCCACATCTGCGGCTCGAGGACCGCACTTGCGGTCTCGCGCCTGCGAGCTGGGGCTCGCACCTGCGATGTTGGACAGGAAGGACTGGGCCCGCACCTGCAGAGCTGGAGACTGCACCTGTAGCTACGCTCATGTGGAATCAGATCCGCACCTGCGAGATTCCCACACCTGCAAGGCTGGGACCGCAGGAGCGGTCCCGCACCTGCGACTGGGCTACCGCACCTGCGGTCACACCAGAAACAGGCACACCAGCAGCTATTTTAGCTTGTTTTTGACCTAGTGTGGTGTCCGGGAGGCACCTAGGCCCACCCAAGCCCCCGTCCAAAAATACCAACAAGTCCTAAATCATAATACGGACTCGCTCGAGCCTTCGGAACGCCAAAAACAACGCTAAATCTCAAAATCACACCCCAAAACCCCTAAAACCATAACTTTAAGAACTTCAAGTTCTTGATTTCTATATCGATGCGCCGGACCGACCTATACAACTCGGAATGACATCAAATTTCGCAACAAGTCATAAATGACATAACAGAACTATTCCCAGTCTCGTAATCACATCCGGACCTCGATAACATAAATTACCATTTCAAACCAAATTTAAAACTTAAGGAAATCCTTATTTCTATATTGGGCGCCAACACGCTCCTGGGTGATCGAAAACCCATTCCGAACATACGCCCATGTCCGAAATCATCATACGAAGCTACTGACACTGTTGGAACTGGATTCTGAGGTAGTTTGCTCAAAATGTTGACAAAAGTCAAACTCGGCAAAATAGGCCAACCTTAAGGAACCAAGTGTTCCTATACTGCTCAAAACACTTCCAAATCCTGAACCACCAGCCCCCGCAAGTCCCAAATCTCAAGAAGCTGCTATGGGAAGTCTTATTTAGGGGAACGAGGTCCGATAACATAAAACGACCAGTCGGTTCGTTACATTAAGCCTCCCAAACAGTCCAACAATCAACAATATTACTAACAAGTCTTTCAACATATATGTCACAAGTTATAGCTTCAACGACTTAGCCACAACTTGGATAAGCATAAATACATTTAAAGTAAGAGGTTGCTTACCTTTAATAGTTAGAACAACTACAATTATAGATTAATTCACCATGAATTATCCTTGGGACGCATCCACAAATATAAGGAAGAGAAACTAGCAAGCACCTCGGGTTTTCTCGACACTAGAATCAATTTAAAATACTTGAATCACTTAGAGTTGATATGAATCCCTTGGGAGAGTGTTTTCAGAAATATAAACCACTTAAAAAAATCCCCCCACATGAGTTGTACCCTTAGCATCCACAAGAAGAAAAAGAAACTCACTACCGCTATAGGATTCTCGATACTTGATTTGTGTTGTTTGTCCTTTGTTTGGGTATTGGATCATGAGAAAATTTTTAGAGAATGTTTTTAGGTGTTTAGGATCTGGAGAGAGTGAAAAGTAGCAAGAAGCAAGGGCGCAGCAGCTGCAAGAAGTTGCTTCTTAGCGCATCCGTTTTCTTGCTCGTTAGCGCTTGACTAATAAGATAGAAAGAGATTTTCTTCCTTGTTTAGTAAAGTCTCGCTTTTTGATAGGAGTAGGTGCTTGCTATGGCAGGGCACTTTTCATTCTAACGCGATAAAACCCAACTGATAAGTGATTTCGCAATAGGTACCGTACCTAGCTGACTATAATACGGTAGAGTAAAATAGTTACACACACACACACACACACACACACATATATATATATATATATGAAATCATATTTTGAACCTTTCGGGGTGACATAATGTCGGTAACTTCCGTATATTTTATTAGATTTAACTCGTCATCATGAATATTATAAGAACCAGAAAATGCCAACAAAATTTAATAACATAAGAATAAGAGAAGAACTATCAAAATTAATCATTGCATAAGGGAAACAACGTAAGTACTGCTAGCTTCTATGAGTGGAGTATCTTTAAAAGCTTGTTTGTTTACGTTAACTACAATTGAAGTCATGCAAAAGAAAGAAACAGATAGCCTCACATACCTATATGTACTGCCCAACCTCAAGACTTACAAATGTCACGACTCCTTAGTCTATAATAAGAGAAACTATATTATCATTATCGTTTCAGCGTTGTAACTAATATATACCGACCATAACCTATTATACGATAAAATGGGCAGCACCTTCCCTATTTATATGACTTTCCAAAAGTTACAAAAATTATCAAACATCCTAAACAACATCAATAATAATTATAATAAGCCTCCCAAACAGTCCATCAATCAAAAACATTACTAACAAGCCTTTTTGGTAGATATCTCACAAGTTCTAGCTTCAACTACTTAGCCGCAACTTGGAAAATTAAACACGTGTAGAGTAAGACGTTAATTACCTTTAAAAATATATAAAAACTCCAATTTGAGATCACTTCACCACAAAGTATCCTTCAACGCAGCCACAAGAACAAGGAAGAAAAACTAGCAAGCACCTCGTGTTTTCTCGACACTAGAATCACTTTGAAATACTTGAAATCACTTAGTGTTGATATAAAACCCATGGTAGAGTAATTAAATAACTTAAACCACTTAAAAAATCCCCCCACACGATATGTAATCACACCAAAATAAACAACCACAAGAAGAACAAGAAACTCACTAGCACCACGAGATTCCCAACACTTGATTTTTGTTGTTTGTCCTTTGTTTGGGTCTTGGATCATGAGATAACTTTTATATAAGATTTTTAGGTGTATAGGCGAAGTAGTGAAAAATAATGAGTGAAAACGAGATTTTTGGGCATCACCTATATATCAAGATATCTCAACCGCCTAAGTGGGTTTCATAGGGAGCTGCTTGTGCAGTCTCGTGAAATGAGAATATCTCCTTACTCCGACATTGTATCGACAAACGGTTTGATGCGTGGAAAACTAGACTCATGGATATTCAATTTGGTGGGTGTATTACCCCATAATTATAAGTACATTTAGTGAAAAGCTTAGTAATATTAGACCCAAACTTTCAATAAAATTATGAACGTAACTTGGGATAACTTTTGTCGACTTTTGTTTCATAACTCGCTTGACTTCAAAACATAAAGTACAACTATTATACTACTCAAATACCTCATACAATCACGTTCTTATAATGTAAAGAACCTAAGTCTAACCCCAAAAGTACGGGTCATATCATTCCCAACTTGCCATCTTTTGACAAAATTTATTTTCTTCGATTCGTTTAGCTTCTAAACCTTCCAACCTTCACGATTCTTCCTTATAACTTGTTTTAACCCATAATTATCTGTTTTTGTCCCTTCAACGCTACGGCTTACATTAATTCACTTAAGATGAATTCTAACATAAAAGTACGGATGTAACAATAATTTTCATTTTTACCGGTAGAAACTTAAATTGTTACTTTGTGTTCTATAAATTACTACTTTGCCTTTCATTTTTCTTTTATATAATGATGGTTTTTAGATGTTTATTTTATTGTTTACATAGATAGCTATAATAGTTTGTATACGTATGGCTCCTAACATCCACTTACTAGGCAAGCCGACGTGAATAAGTAATTAACTAACTTTTTTAACAGTTAAACAAAATATTTTATATTTAACGAGAAATAAAATCCGAATTTAACACAGTGTGAATATAAGCAACGTGATACTTACTACTCCCATAAATCTTGAGTCACAAGTACATGAGCCACTAGAATACTACATACACGATCTAAATCACATACAACTATTTGAAGCTGGATAAACATTTGGATAAATAAAGACGGGGACTTCAAGGCTGAAAATGTCGTGCATATATACCTCAAGTCTCTAACTGTTGCTGAATCCGTGCATAAAAACAACTAAACGCTGCTAGGATCAGCACCGGTATCTACACAAAAAGTGTAAAAGTGTAGCATGAGTACAACCGACGCAATGTACTCCGTAAGTGTCGAGCCTAACCTCAACGAGGTAGTGACGAGGCTATAATAAGAAACCTACATAAAACCCTGTATAGATATATATATAAAGAAACAAAATGATAGATAAAACAATAAAATATTAACTGGTAGGGTACATGCGAAAGGGTAGATATCATAAAAACGATAAGTATGAAATCACTTAATGACATTCTAATGACCCGTACGGTAGTTTTGAGAATATAAGTTCCGTTTGGCGGCATAAGGTCTTGAAAAATTTCGTATTATGTGTATTGACTTATGTGCGTGGTTAAATTCAGTTACCAGATGATTCAGATTCAAATCGGAAAAAGGATTCAAGTTTTGGAAGCCTAAGCAGTAAGAGTTGACAAGAATTTGACCTTTGTTTAAACGACTCTGGAATGTGTTTTGGATAATTTCAACAGCTTTTTATGGTAATCTTGGACTTAGGCGTGCGTCCGGATTTGGATTTGGAGGTCCGTAGGGTGATTTGAAACATTTCGGTGGAAGTTGGAAAAAGTGAAGTTTAGAAGGTGGAGAGGTTTGACCAATAGTTGACTTTGTTGGTATGAAGGTCAGAATGCAAAAGTTGGAACAACTCTGTTATGTCATTTGGGACTTGCCTACAAACTTTAATGGCATTCCGGGTTGGTTTGATAGGTTTCGGCACGAGTGTTTGAAGTTGGAATATTTGAAAGTTCATAAGTTTGATTCTTGGCGCGATTTGTAGGTACGACATTGTTTGATATTATTTGAGACCCCGAGCGAGTCCGTGTTAGCTTATAGAACTTGTTTGTGTGTTTAGATGGGGTCCCAGGGGACTCGGGTGTGTTTCGTATGGCCTACGAGTCAATTCCTCCTATTATGGAATTGATGAACCTATAATCTAGTTTTCTCCTTCCCGTTCGTGTTACCTCCTTCGCATTCGCAAAGTGAAATATTTGAGGCAGGAACATTTTTTCTTCGCGTTCGCATGCCTCGCTCCGCGAACATGTAAACCTGCCCCTTCACTTCATCGCATACATGTTTAGTCACTCGCGTTCGCGAAGCTATGCGTTTCCCTTCTTCGCTTCTGCGTACGCTTCCCCGCGTTCGCGTAGGCCAGTCGAGATCCATCCGACCTTTCTTCCCCGCGTTCGCGAGCATGTCTTTGCGTTAGTGAAGCACTTCCTGGCAGCCTCATTTTTCTTCTTCGCGAACGCGACCCTTCATCCGCGTTCGCGATGCACAATCGCCTAAGCAGAATATAAGATCTTCAAAACGAGGGTTGGACCATTTTTATCATATCTTTACTTATGGAGTTCGGTTATGAACGATTCTTAGTGGATTTTTCAAGCAAATCGATTGGGTGAGTGTTCTTCACCTATAATTATTATATTCCATGATTTTATCTTTTTTATCATTTAATTTGTGTTTTAAGTTAAGGAAAAAAATGGTTTTTGAAAAAAGTTTCAAAATGAAAAATCATGATTTGAGGGATGAATTGGTGTCAGAGTTTGATAATTTTAGTATGGTTGAACTCATATTGGAATGGGTGTTCGGGTTTTGCAAAATTTGTCGGGTTCCGAGGTGCGGGCCCTGGGGTTGACTTTTAGATTTTGATAAAGATTGAGACTTTATGATGGGGAATAGTTTCTTATGAGTTTTATTTGAGCTTTGAAGTTATTTTGGTTATATGTGTGCCGTCTGGAGGTCATTTCACCCAATAAGTTCATTTTAGAGTATCGGTTTGACTTCTTTCAGGTAAGTATCTTGCCTAACCTTGTGTGGGGGAACTACCCCTTGGGATTTGAGTCTTCTATGTTGATTGTAGTTCGTGTACACGAGATGGCGAGTACGTGCTCAGACTTATTTATGAAAATTGGCCTTTTAGTGTTCCTAGCTCTTTGTATTCATTGAATATGTAGTTGTTCTTGTTATGATTACGTTCCTTAATTATTAGTTTCACCCCTACCTGCCTAATAAGAATCAATTGATTCATGATCCACTCTTATGTTTTACTTGATTCATATGTGCCTTAATTGAAATTTTTATCTCTTCCATTGCGCCATGTTATCTTTTCCGTAACTGCTTATCTTTTTTTGACGTTGTAGTTATCTTTTTTGTAAATGTTCACCCTTAATTGAGGTTATGGTTATATTCTCGCTGCCTACCTTTATTAGAATTTGTTTTATCTCGTTCTTAATTATCCAAACTTAAAGAAGCTTAGATGTCATATTCCTTAGTTGACTTGCCCTTATTTGGAATTATTTGACTTGTGTTAGTTTCTTGTTGTTGAACCGTACATTGAGGGACCATTGTTACATATTATTTCCTTCCCTGTTGAGCTAGTTTTATTACGCCTAATATTCTTTATTATGGTTATTCCTTGTGAACTAGTTCTACCATTTCTTGAGTTGATTTACTTGTCGTACTTTGTATTATTGTCATTATTGTTGTTGTACTTGTTGTGGTGATGCACGAGGTTTCTGTCGTGAAGCTGTTATTATTCTGATGCACGAGGTTTATGTCTTGCGGTTGTTGTTATGGGGTTGTACGAGATTTCTGTCGTGCTATTGTTACTATTGGTATTTGCACATGCGGTGTGACAAGGCAGGCTATATATATGTGGGTTGCGAATATGGTGAGACAAGGTGGGAACATTGTTATGCACGTGTGGCGAGACAAGATGGGTATTATTTTTATTATTGCACATGCGAGACAAGGTGGGCCATGTCATGGATTGATTGTGATGATTTGTGATGGCCTGGGGGAATTCTTGTTGTATATATTTTTGTAGTGTTACACTTACCTGTGTGAGATGTTCTTGTCAAGGTTGTGAGAAAATATTCTATGTGTTGTCTGTTCCTTTTCTTATGCTTACTAGCTGGCATGAACTATGTTAGGACACTTGCACAAGCATACACGTAGTTAAGCTCTCTTATCAGTTAAGAGGTTTTCTTGATATTGTTGAGTATAGAAGAAGACCCTTGTTTACTTGCCTCCTATGTGAGAATGACTCTATTTGGCAGGTGAGTCGTTAGTGCGGTTATGAGGTGTAATGAGGGAACATGATGCCAAGTGTTAGGGTCCAGGTATTGAGACATGTGAGTTGTGATTAGCCCGAGGTTCGATACCTCATGGAATATATTGACTAAAACCTGATGTGAAAGCGATCGTTGTTGTTGAGTTATTACTTGTCCTTTCCTTATCTGTGATTTTTGGATTAGGTTGTGTTTTTGTTCATATTTCTAGGTCATTATTATGGTATTCCGCTGATACTTGTTATTTTCCTTTCTTATTGCAATTACCGTATTGTTTTCCATTTTGTGTAGTCTTTATGTAGATATCATACTTTGTTGTTCCTATACTTATCCTAGTTCAGATTATTTAGTCCAGTATGTGTCTTGACTGTTCCTCGTCACTACTCCACTGAGGTTAGTCTTGATACTTGTTGGGTACCGCTATAGTGTACTCATACTACACTTCTGCACATTTTTGTGCAGAGCCGGGTAATTCGAAGTCCGTTGATCATTAGCTAGCTGTGCGGAATGTTGTTGCAGAGACTCAAGGTAAACCTGATATTGTGTTCACAAGCTTTGGAGTCACCTTCTGCTTTGTATTCACTCTGTTTACTTTATTTCAAACAGTTTATTTAGAAAATTATGGCAAAACTCTGTAGAGCTTGTGACTTGTACTACTGGTTTTGAGATCTGTAAATTTGTATAGAAGATTTCATTTCAGAAATTATTAGATGTTACTTTATTATTGTTGTTATTCATGAGATATTAGGCTTACCTAGTCCTTAAGACTAGGTTCCATCATGATACCCAACGGAGGAAAATTGGGACGTGACAGACATCTTCTGAAATAAGCGACAATATTTCCAAGTAAATCACCAATCTGGAAATAAATTAAAGCAATGAAATGAAGATAGAACGATATCACCCTTTGCGATTTTACTCTCGTCCTCAACATGTAATATCATAAATAAAATTTGTATCACCGTTCGTGATTTTACTCTCAAATCTCTCAATATATGATAATGTATACATTTAAGGTACGGCAACACCCTTCGTGCTTTTCGCTCTTCCTCACCAAGCAATGATAAAATTCCGAATAATAAAAGCAAGGCGAGCAATAATTTCACTTTAATTATAGTGCCATGATATCAAACTCAACTTTCAAAATATTCTACATCTTTGAAATAAACAATAAATATGAAACAAATAATTAAAAGTGTATGGAACCTAGGTATGGAAAATTTAATCAGTGAAATAATATAATACAAAGAAATAATTTCCACCCGCATGCTTTAAACCAATGACAATACATAGATACTTGTCATCTTACGTATACATTGACCCTACACATAAAACACATAGCGAATAGACCACCAAGTCCTAAACCCTCAAGTCAAGGTTAACCACGAAACTTACTTCATTCTGCAACTAAATCAATGTTCAACCGCGTCTATTCCTCTAGAATTAGCCTCCAACCAATAAAAACTAACCAAATATAGTTGAAATAATTCAAAATAGGCTTTTAAAGATGCCCACGAGCGAAAAAGATTCTATATTTAATGATTTTGCAGAAAGTCAACACCGGGCGTGCTTGGTCAAACCCGAGATTTGGACCAAAAACTCAATTACCCATTCACCCCTGAGGCCGGTTATGTGATTTTCAAAATCTGACCTTAATTCGAGATCTAAATCTCTATTTCTTAAAATCTCCAATTTCTACCTAAATCCCTAATTTCTACCATGAAAAAGCATAGAATAAAGGTTAAGAATCAATGGGTGTTTATAAAATTATAAGGAAACAAGTTAAAGTCTATTAACGTATGAAGTTGGGATGAAAAATCTGTTTAAAATCGCCTCTATGCCGAGCTCAAACTTGAAAATGGTGGAAATGAGAAGAATCTCGATATTTAGAAGTTTAAATCACTGGGTATTAGGTGTTATTTGCGTTTGCAAAGCACCTGATGTGTCTCCATGCACAGCGGCCCAAATGGCCTTCGCATTTGCGAGAAACCCTCCGCATTCGCGATGGACTCACCCCTGGCCTTCGTGAGCCTAGGAGCACGTCACGAAGAGTATTTCCTAGACTGCCCCCCCCCCCCCCCCCCCCCCCCCCCCCCCTTCCAGATGCCATAACCCATGGCGTTCGTGAGGGAAAGGTTGTGTTTGCCAATAGGTAAGCCCTCCACTGCTCCACGTTTGTGACCGCTTCACTGCGTTCACGTAGAAGAATTCTGCCCCCATCTCAACTTCCTCTTTATGATTGCAAGAGTAGCTTCGCGATCGTGAAGCATAAGACACCAGATATCAACAGTTAGCCGAAGTAACAATTTGTTCTAAATTCAAATGGTCCGTAGTCTATCCGAAACTCACCTGAAGCCCTCGGTCTCAAAACCAAACATGTACATAAGTGTAATAACATCATACAAACTCGCTTGCATGATCAGAACACCAAAATAACACCTAGAACTACGAATCATACATATTCAAAGAACTCAAGAACTTCCAAATTCACAATCGAGTGCCTGAACCATTTCAAACCAACTCCGTTTTGCACCATATTTTGCAAACAAATTTTCAATAGTAAAATGGACCTATACTAAGTCCCGAAACAAAAATTTGAATCTGGTAGCCATAAGGTCAACTACATAAATCTTTAAACCTTTAAGTTACTAGTTTTTGACAAGTCAAGTCAACTCAAGTTAGGGACTTCCGAATTCAATTTCGGTCATACGCCCAAGCCCAAATTAAAAATACGGATCCACTAGGATCGTAAAAATATCGATCCATGGTCGTTTACACATAATGTTGACTGTCAGGAACCAAACTAACCCGGTCGTGATGGCGCCTCTTGAGGTACTAGGCTAGCCGACTCATTACCAAAAACAAAATGATATTTCATTTCAAGATAATTTCAAAGCTAGTTAATAATAAAACTTCATAACGAAATTCAAATCGAACGAAAGTGCGGAAAGAAAAGCCCGACATCGGGTGTCACTAGTTATGAGCATCTAAAACAAATGTCTAAAAATACTGAGACTAACATAGTCTGGAAAATAACTAATACATCTAAAGGAAGATAAGAGGGAGAAGAGCAAGGTTGCGATCACTAGGCAGCTACCTTGTTGTCCCCGAGAAATCAACAACTGGAATAGTCAACACCCGCTACCATGTCCAGATACGTCTGTATCTGCACACAAGGTGCAGGTACGCCAACTCTGTAAGTAACAACAGTAAATAAAGACTGAGTGTCACCCTTTTTCCTCGCAAAATCGGGTTTCAACATTGGCAACTTATTAAAAAAAGGGAGGGTCATTAAAAGAAAGAGTCGCCACCTAACAGATTAAGGTGCGTTAGGGAACCTATTTGCAATTGACTCAAGTTTACTAGTTTGCGTCACCAAAGATCGGGTAAGGGATCAAATTACCTCAAGGAAAAGGTGTTAGGCACTTCTCGAGGTCCACAACGGTGGGTCCCGTCCAAACTCAAATCATGTGAATTAGTATAAGAGAAAAGAAATAATGGAATAATGAAATAAATGATTTATTTTAAAACATAAATGGGGGTTCCTAAGTTTTTTAGCCTAAAGGATCACCCTTTACAACATAAATACTACTTCGTAATTCCCTCAAGATGGGGTGTTACTTATATTTTTAGCAGGCACAGACTATCATCTCCTGCTACCCAATTACTATCTTTAAGTTATTTACCTAAAGCGCTCTAATCAATTCTAAGTCGTACCTTATGCGTGCACTACCCGTCTCATGCCTACAATCCATGAGGCATTTGGACCTCTATTTCAGGGTGGTTCTAGACATTAACTTAGGTTGCTCAAAAGGAGAAAACTAGGTGACATACAAAATAGTTATGACTTTCAAATTGAAACAAGTATGGGCTCAAACTAGCCTCCGCACTTGATCAGCATTAGCAAGTTTTGCTATTAATTGCTAAATCCTATAGTCATGATTTCTATAATCAAAACAATTTTAGACCTTATGGAAATGATTTCTATAATATGAATAGTTTTGAATCCTATAGACATGATTTCTATAATCTGAACAGTTTTGAATCCTATAGACATGATTTCTATAATCTAAACAATGTTGAATCCTATAGACATGATTTCTACAATCTCAACGAAACATTATTCAAGCAAGGTTTCACACACACATTGGACCATACCATTTCTATAGGCATGGTCTATAACATAATCAAGCCAAGCATTGAGCCTATCGACATGGTGCTAGCACGTAATTGCTGAACACAATAAGACACCTAGAAGCATGATTTCTAACATATAACATTCAACATCACAACATTAATCCTATAGGAAGGATTTCTACCCCCCCCCCCCTTATAGCAATATAAAATATGAACCCTTTCCCATTTTACTAATACCCCAGAATTGTTATAACAAATAATTATTACTGACCATAATTTGATGAATGAATTACAAAGTAAGTAAAATAATAGGGAGCCTACAACAGGCCCAAATACACATGGACATGCAAGGCCTTCAACTTATAGTAGCTCCAAAAGCCCATGTTCATAGATACACCAAGTCTCTAGTGTGTCAGAGTTCCCAAGGGCTTCAAGAACCCAGGGCAGTGTTCACACTAGAGAAATTGATCAGAAACAGTACAAGGAAGAGTAGGGACCAAATCATAGTGTGTCATAGTTCACAAGGGTCTCACATGAACCTTGAGAACTGCTCACACTAGCGAGGCCAGAGGACAGAACCTTAATAGCTTTGGCTTTCAACCAGCAAAGAGTGAGGATTCGGGAGGGTCATATAGAGTAGGATGGGATTTGGGGATACACTTAAATACAGAATCACATACGTACAAACAAATAGCTAACATATTTGAACCTGGGCATACTTAATCAAGTTTTAGGAATTAACAAAGTCACATGCTAACAAGGCCCGTTCACAAACATGTTCACAGTGAGAACAAAGACTTCAAATTAGACTAAGTCATAGAAAGAAAACACATTAATTAGCATTAGGTCAGGAACTGATTAAGACAGTTTAATAGAGGTATCATGACATAATGAGAACAAAACTGAACATGCCATAAAAGGTTCAACAAACAAACAATATAAACTTGTTAAGGTACACATCTATACATAACTAAAAGGTATGAAAACATGCTTATAACAAACTTAACTCTAAAAGATAGTCATCAATGACACAGAATTATGCAGATTTCATTAATCAATTCAAACTAGGTTCAACATGTCTTAACTACAAGAAAAAGCATTTAGGATAACATAGCAGTAACACATTGAGCAAGTAATCATAATGAAAGGGCAGAAGGTTCAATAACTCCACCAGTTAAGATGAACAGGGAAAAGGAATCCAACAGTATAGCAAATAGCACCAAACGGAAGCAAAAACATTTCTGGCCTTAGCTTTCAGCCGGCCAGGAATCAAAACTCAGAATATTATTGCTCAAGAGAGAGCAAGGGTACAAAGCTTTTGGTATATGGTAGTGAAAAGGTTTTTTGAACTCTGAATCTTCTTTTTTCAAAGGGGGGTGGGAAGGGGTTCAAAATAGTGCTCCCTTAGAGCATAGAAGATAGTTAATGAAAATACTAAGGCAAGTACTCAAATCAGTAGAATTGAACCCTAAAGTTTAGGTGAAGATACACAAAGTCAGTAGGAAATAAGGTAAAGAATCACATTAGGCATATAATGAACATACAAGAGATTATTATTTTAAAAAAGAATACTGAATCGAACCAGATTTGGTTCAAGTAAAAGGGTCTAAAATCCTAAATTAGTTAAATCCCAAAATCATAAGAGAATAATTGCAAAGAATCAAGTATTAACACAAAAATGAACGGAGACAAGGATTATTCAAAAAACATAGGATTGAACCAGTTTAGTTCAAGTAAAAAGGGTCTGAAACTCTAAGTTTAGGTAAACCACAAAATCGTCAGAAAATAAAGGCAAGAATCACATATTAACATAAATAATAAACATAGGCAAACTATTATTCAAAATAAAACCTATAATCGAATCAGATTTGGTTCGAGTAAAAGGGTCAGAAACCCTAAATTAGGTAAGTGAATGGAATCGACAAAAATAAGTAGATTCACAAGTAATATAATGAATATAGACGGAAAAATGCTAGAAATCAGAGTTTTAACTAGTTCAGGTTCGAATCAAAGAAAATATGGAACCCTAACCTTTAGGGCTTAGTGCGAATCAAGCAAGATATGAGAGAATCGGTGCAAAAAACGCGTTTGGACTCAAAGTTGTCCACATTCAAGAGGTAAACATAGATTTGGACAAAATCAAAGTGGGGTACTTGCCATGTTTAGGCAAGTACCTAGGTTATTCCGGAACATAGAAACAAATAAGGGAAAAACACTAAAATGGTAAGGGAATAGGGAAAGAATCCCATTAGGAATGGGATTTTGGGAGGATTTGGATAAGGCGGCGGAATTAGGGTTCATCAGGGAGTGGAAATAAGGGCGACGAATTTAGGGGAATGAGGGTTAGGGTAGAGAGGAGGGAAATATAAGAGAAGGGGGCGGTTATTTGTTAGTCGTTGATCATTGGGATTAAGGCGGACTGGGTTGGGTTTTAATTGAATTGGTAGGGGTAATTGGGTTAGGAGTATTGGGCTTGGGATAGTTTGGGTAGTTTTAGGTCCGAATTTAGTTTAAAAAATGGGGCTAGATTGTAAATACGCAAATTTAACCAATAAATAATATATAAAAATAGTAGGTAAATAAAAAAATATCATTTGTGCATAAAAATGATTGAAAACAAATATTCAACATTATAAAAATATAAAAAGTTATTTTTTGCATGAATAAAATAATTATAAGTACATATGGGCTATCATTGCAAAACGTGCAATTCTAGCCTTTAAAAATGCAAATGTAATTATAACAAAATGTACAAAAACATTTAAAACCTAATATGATTGTATATGCTGAGGTTAGATGATAAAATCATCATAAAAATAATTTGTACGGCAATTAATGGGTATTTATATAATAAAAATGCAGAAATAAATTGATTTAAAGCCTTCAAAAATTATAGAAAATTATAAAAAATGCTTGTTCATGCTTGTAAATCAAATGACGATGCATATGTACTATTTTGGGTGTCATGACCTAAAATCCTAACTCAGGTCGTGATGGCGCCCAACTGCGGGGTCAGGCAAGCCAACACTCAGTTACTAAGGGTTCCACCTCATTTGATTTAAACATTTCATCATAAACCAAGGTTAAAACTTAAAACATTAACCGAAAGGGGGTAATTAGCCAGTTTAAATAAAAAGCAACCATAGGGAGGCTTGAGCCAATATATATGTGAATACAGATCTTTGATCCAAAACAACTACTACGTGTATTCCAGTATCTAGTGTCACAAGTCATACGAGCATACTAACAAGATAAACAAGATATAATATATACAGTCCCACTGTCTGAAAGGAATAGAAGGGAATATAGCAAAAGAAACTCCAGGGTGCTGCCGAGGATCGTCAGGAAAAGCAGCTCACCGTGAAGTCGGGTCCAACTATGATCATAATCTAGCTCTGGTCTGATAACCAGATGCACCAGCCTCAGAACCTGTACAATTAAGTACAGAAGCGTGTTGATACCCAATATTTCCTCAAATTATTTTCAAACTTGCATATAAGCTCTCAAAATTACTCTTTGCAATTATGAGTATTTTTCCCTATTTTTCTATATTTTTATTTAAATTATCTCCCTGTTTATTTAATATTTCATATCTAAATAATTCATAAATTATGCTCTAAATAATTTCAAAAATACTTCCTAGCTTAGCATGTTATTTATACTCATTTTCTATCTATTAAAATCCAATTATTTCACGAATTAGTCAATTGGGTCTTATTTAATTTCAATTACAATAATTTTGCAATTGTAAATTAGACATTTTGTATTATTTTAATTCGGAACTTATCCATTTCTTACACTCAATATCAGTTAACTACTGTAATTTTACCTATTTAAACTTAATTTCTTATTTTCATAATTATTAGATATTTTAACTAATTAATTACCTATTTTTATTGGGTATTTAACAGTTAGCCATAGTTATTTAAATTCTAGCCAAATTTTAGCCTAGTCTTTTAACCCATTTAACCCAACCCATCAGACCCCTAAAATACCCAGCCCAAACCCTTTTAGTTACCCAGCCCAACCTAGGTTTGATCTGAACCGTCGATCATATGAGATCAACGGTCCGGATTTTAGTTACCTTAATTAAACTAAATGACCCCCTCCCTTGTCTCAGTCTTCGAGACCTCTCACTCTCTCTCTTCTCTTCTTTTCCTCTCCTCCTTCCATCTAGAACCTTCTAGTTCGTCTTCTTCTCCGATGGGCCTCAGCCTCTCTCCGGCCACCTCCAGCTTCTCCCCTTTCGATCACCAGCCGCCCTGACGCCTCTTTCTCCAGTTTACTTCATCTCTGAAACATTCAGTGGTCTTTACCATACCCAACAACTACTGTAGTTGCTGCTTTGGTTGTTTCCGGCCTTCCCCGGTGGGGTTTTGACACTATCATGCCTTGCTCACCACTATATATGGGTTTCACGGCAGGTTACTCTATTTTTACTCTGGTTCTTACGAAACCCTAATTTTTGACTTATACCTTTTAAATCTCTGTTATTTTAGAAATTTTAAACTTAATCTCTTATGTTTTATACTATTTCCGACTGGATCTTTAAGTTTCATCAACTTTAAACGCTTTTGAGTATTTTTTTTTTAGTTAGGGTTTTTCTCTAAGTCTTTCCTATACTGGTTCAAACTGATTTCACCTGTATGTTTGAGTTTTTCCTTTGCATATCTACTGATACTATGTTTTTACTACCTTTTAACTTGCCTATGTTGAAAACCCTAATTTTCCTAGACCTCTATATGAGACTACGTGTACTAGTACGACTGTTCGCTTGCGTTTCTGCAACTATGTGTTTGAATGAATGTTTCTAAGCTTCCGTAGCTTAGCTTATGCTCGTGACCATTGGGGTTGCTCAGACTTGCATCTTTAACATGTCTACTATGTCTAAGTACTCCTGCCTATTTATGTGGTTGTTACTCTTATTTGATTATATGCTAGGCTACATACTTAAAGGTCTGATTGACAGACCATACTTTTATTGCTATCCTAAATTGATTGACTCGTCTGTGGTAATTTATTCTTACTGTTTGCTTCCTTAATTAGCATATTCTGAGCCTTGGTCTTAATTTCTTTCTCTATTGCTTAGTAAACATGTCTTCTTTTATTGAGTCATGACTGATTTTTTACATTGCCCATATGTGTTAATTGGAATCCCCGGAGTTAAGGGAATAACTGTACTGATTCTTTGGCTGATTGATTTCGAATCCCCTGTTACTTACAGGCCCGGATTCCTTCCTTATTTAAAACTTGGTGCTAATTTTGTTTACCTTATGTGGCTATAGGTCTTTACTATTCCTGAATTTGAATCCCCTGATTTAAGGGAGCCGTGTATTGTAACGACCCAGCCGGTCATTTTGTGTGTTGGGACTCCGTTCCGTGAATGACTCTTTCCATAGCGACTACTCGTGCCTTATGACTTGTGTGGGCAGGTAGTTCGAGATTCGGAAGTGATTTGGCCAGTTCAGGATTACTTGGTTCCTGAAGGCTAGCCTATTTGGCTAATTTTGGTTCCGAGCAGCATTTT
>ML292909.1:5620-37666 GCA_005239495.1 Nicotiana undulata | reverse complement strand
TTTGCAAAGCGAGTATAAGTTAAAACGTGACACAAAAAGCGGGTACGGATGCAAATGCCCCGTGTAATGGATGGTCGGATCTTTTAAATGTGTTGAGTTGGGCCTATACAGTGACAAACAATTGAAGAAATTAGGGGATTTGCGGCCGTAGCTCTATAATTGTGCCACCTTTTAACCTGCATCCTATTTTTTAAAATTATTGATTTGGTAGCCAGCTGACAAAATCTGTAATAATATGACAATTACACCCAAATCGCGTGATCTGCAACCCTATTCGTGAAAAAAAGACCTCTTTCTCTCCTTTCAGCAGCTTTATAAAAAAATCAGAAACTTGTCCAGATTCATCTTTAGAATTCACACTTGCATGAAGTTGTTTCACCTTGAAGCTAAAACTTCATGCTAATGCATGCTGAAGTTATTTATCCTGCAGTCTACAATTTTGTCATGAGATTTATCCGAAACTTTAGTCTAAACCTGTTGAAGTTATTTAGTTCATTTGCTAAAACTTCAGTTTAAACCTGTTGAAGTTATTCAGTTCATTTGCTAAAACTTCAGTTTAAACATGTTGAAGTTATTTAATTCATTTGCGAAAACTTCAGTCTAAACATGCTTAAACTTATTATTTCATTTGCTAAAACTTTAGACTAAACATGCTTAAGTTTTTGTCTTGCACTATGTAATTTTCTAATGAGTTTTTGCTAATGCATGCTGAAGTTATTCAGTTCATCTGCTAAAACTTCAGTTTAAACATGCTGAAGTTATTTAGTTCATTTGCGAAAACCTCAGTCTAAACATGCTTAAACTTATTATTTCATTTGCTAAAACTTTAGACTAAACATGCTTAAGTTTTGGTCTTGCACTATGTAATTTTCTAATGAGTTTTTGCTAATTCATGTTGAAGTTATTTAGTTCATTTGCTAAAACTTCAGTTTAAACATGCTGAAGTTATTTAGTTCATTTGCGAAAACTTCAGTCTAAACATGCTTAAACTTATTAATTCATTTGCTAAAACTTTAGACTAAACATGCTTAAGTTTTTGTCTTGCCCTATGTAATTTTCTAATAAGTTTTTGCTAATGCATGCTGAAGGTATTTAGTTCATTTGCTAAAACTTCAGACTGAACATGCTTAAGTTTTTGTCTTGCAGTATGTAATTTTCTAATGCACATACCAAAACATGCTAAAGTTTTGTCATGCAGTCTACAATTTTGTTTGTCTTGAAGGGAAAAATCGTCTTTTTAGAATACTTTTAACAAAAAAAATGAATACATATACAAACGAAAAAACAAAACAGGTATAAGTTAAAAAAGGGGTGATCAAATAGGGTGTCCCATGCATTTTACACGGCACCTGAGCTAGGGGTGATACTGAACCTATTAAGTCATTATTACTGCAAAATAGATGGATCTAATTCTGAAAGTTTTTGCAAGTTATGTTATACTGTGCTTTCAGCTTAGTTTAGTGCTCAGTTTCCTGTCTTCTCTTAATTGGTATATTCCCAGTTAGACAGTTACTACAGGCCCATATACCAACAACTTCCAACAACAACAACAACCCAGTATATTTCCACCATGTGGGGTTTGGGGAGGATAGGATGTACGCAGCCTTACCCCTACTCTGGAAGGATAGAGAGACTGTTTCCGAAATGACCCTCGGCTAGCGAAAGTGAAGGGAGCTCTGATAACAAGTGTTAGCAAGACAAATCGTTAGAAAATTAAATCAGAGATAACAACAAAGAATATGAAAGAGGTACCAATAACAAGCTATAGCAAGATAGTCTATTCAGGCAAAGGGTCCGAGGCAGCATACGAGACTATGGCGAAGTGCTGCTAGCAACTATGAAATTACTGAAGGTAAGTAGTAACAGAACAGGACACGCGACTATAGCAAACTAAGGAAAAGAGGGAACCACACTAGCATTAATACCAACGGACTAGGGAAGACAAAGAGAAACGCACGACTACCTACTAACCTTCCACCCTAATCTTACACCTCTACACCCTTCTATCTAGAGTCATGTCCTCGGACAACTCAAGTTGCGCCATGTCCTGCCTGATCACTTCACCCCAAGACTTCTTCGGTCTACCTCTACCCTTCCTCTCACCTCCCACGGCCAACCTCTCACATATCCTGACTTAGGCACCTGTGCTTCTCCTCTTAACATGCCCAAACCATCTCAACCTTGCCTCACGCATCTTAGCCTCCACCGGGGCCACTCCCACCTTATCCCGAATAACTTCATCCCTAATCCTATCCAATCTAGTATGCCCACACATCCATCTCAACATCCTCATTTTCGCTACTTTCATTTGCCGGACATGAGATTTTTTGACTAGCCAACACTCTGCCCCATACAACATAGTCGGTCTGACCACTACCTTGTAGAACTTACCCTTAAGTTTCAATGCCACATTTTTATCACACAAGACACCGGAAGTGAGCCTCCACTTCACCCATCCTGCTCCGATACGATGAGTAACATCCTCATCTATCTCTCCATCCTTCTGAATTATGGATCCCAGATACTTGAAACTCTCTCTCTTGGGAATGACTTGTGTGTCGAGTCTCACATCCACGTCCGCCTCCTGGGTAACACCACTGAACTTGCACTCCAAATATTCTGTCTTGTTCCTGCTTAACTTGAAACCCTTCGACTCTAAAGTATGTCTCCATACCTCCAGCCTCTCGTTAACGCCACCTCGCGTCTCATCAATCAGCATTATGTCATCCGCAAATAACAAGCACCAAGGCACCTCTCCTTGAATGTGGCGTGTCAAGGAATCCATCGCCAGGGAAAACAAAAAACGGGCTAAGTGCTGATCCTTGTGCAACCCCATCTCAACCAAAAAGTAATCAGAGTCTCCTTCTGCTGTCCTCACCCGTGTCTTAGCCCCATCATACATGTCCTGAATCACTTTGATATATGCTACATGCACACCTCTAGCCTCCAAGCATCTCCAAAGATCCTCTCTCGGTACCTTGTCATATGTTTTCTCCAAGTCAATGAACACCATATGCAAATCCTTCTTCAGCCCTATACCGCTCCACTAATCTCCTCACAATGTGAATGGCCTCGGTAGTCGACCGCCCCGGCATGAAACCAAACTGGTTCTCGGAGATGGACACACACCTCCTCAATCTCCCTTCAATCACCCTCTCCTACACTTTCATCGTATGACTTAATAACTTGATGCCCCTATAGTTACAGTTTTGGACATCCCCCTTATTCTTGTACAACGGGATTATCGTGTTCCGCCTCCACTCTTCAGGCATCTTATTCGTCCTAATAATGACGTTAAACAATCTAGCAAGCCATTCCAAATCCTCCTTGCCCACACTCTTCCAGAATTCCACCGGGATCTCATACGACCCAGTCGCTCTACCCCTACTCATCCTACGCATAGCCTCTATCACCTCCCCCACTCTTATGCATCTACAGTATCCAAAATCTCGCTGACGCTTCGAGTACTCCAACTCCCCAAACGTGATACCCCTATCTCCTTCCTCGTTCAAGAGTTTATGGAAAAACAAGTGGACACACCCACAAGGAAACTCATATTGAAATCAGCAACAACGATAACAACCTAGTATAATCCTACAAGTGGGGTCTGGGAAGTGTAGTGTGTACGCAAACCTTACCCCTACCTTAGGGTAGAGAAGTTGTTTCCAATAGATCCTCGACATCCCTCTCTCCAAGAACTCCGCACCTTGCTCTTGGAGTGATTCGAACTCACAACTTCTTGGTTGGAAGTAGAGGGTGCTTACCATCATATTGAAATCAGCGCGTTATCTAAAACTAAGTGTTATAGAAAAAGCTTTTTTAGTACCACACCATATGCTTAGTCGATGGTTAAGTTGATTTGCTCCATTAGTCGCCATAATTAATGTTGCCAATTAACTTGAAAATATTACTCGTGCGGTAAGTGCTTGTTATAAGTCAACAAACATGATTTATACTTCACAAATTTGTTGTTAGTTGCACTCCCACTATATATGAAGTTTCCCACTAGCTAATCGTTGTGGATCAAACACAAAAGCAGTGGACTAGAACTAATGCTTTTCGTACTAGTATTGGTTTAATCAACAAAGGTTTGAAAAAGTCAAATACAGTGGCAATGCCAGAAAATTCAATAAGAGTATTCAAATTTTGAACACTCTTTACCATTGGGCTATGCAAGGTGTTGCCAGTACGTGATATATTAAACCAAATTCTTGAAAATAAATAGTTTGACGAAGGGACTATGGGTTCACATGCCACATAATTTAGGCTATAGATCGGCCTCTCGTCACGCGGAAGCGGATTTAGAATTTAGAGATCTCAAGTTAATACTACAATAATCTGAGTTCATAGCCAAATTAATATTGAATCCCTTTGGCGCTGGTTCGCAACTGGATATATAAGTAGCCAATTGGAGAGTATACGGTTGAATCGTGTAATTAACTTATAATAGAAGTACTAAATCAAAATGAGCTCAAGATATACAAATAAAAATACGCAAACCGCTCGTGTACTTCTCCATTAATTAAATAGGTAACAGTGGGGAAAAAAGAAATGTCAGGTAGGTGAAAACTGGCTATGAACTAGAGTAATAAGCAGTTGGTCACTTGTTCTCTTAACTTCTATTATTTTTCTTTTCTATTATATAGAAGAGAGAAGTACCAAGGACATAATGATTATTTCAAATATATTAGTGTATTGTTTGCTTGTATACTAGGCTCAAAAGTTTGGTTGTCGGTTCTTAATAACAGGAAAAATCAAAACTAACGTGGCCATAAACTATTAAATTCTTTAGGTGGACCTCACTTTTCATTCAACCTTCATTATCTTCATTAAATGCATTTATGTTATTATTATTTTTTCAATAAGTACTTTCAACTAGAAGAATTATCTTTTTGATATTTTGTTAACCTGATTAAAAATACTAAGGTCACATACATTTATATATGAAAGTTCTTTTATCTCCTTAAGAAATATTATTTAATTTATTAACTATTCCAGGTAAAGAAGATTTCATTGAAAAGGAATTAGTGCTAATGTATGTTGATTTAAATTCAAATGTTATTATATCATTATCAATTGATATTATTACAAAGTTCTCATTAAATTGCAATTTCAATTGGAATCTTTATAAAATTCGGAAAAAAATATTTAAGAATAAATTATAGTTTCAAGTCCCCTTTTTTATTATAGAATACCAAAAATTTATTCAAATTGTATAATATGTATCCCCTCTCTAAAATACGAGTTGAGAATATTTGAAGTAAAAATTAAGACAATTAATTTGTGAAATTTTTTTCTTTTAAAAATCATTATATATTAGGAAGTATGAGAAGTATCGTTATCCATGACTCTATTATCGAAGTTAGTTGAGTACATACTCTATTCAATAAGAATTCAACATATATAAATTTCAAAATACATAAATATACAATTAATTATTTTTAAAAAATCTCAACAAATACTACTATTGTGATGAAAAATGCATTATACCCTAAATAGTATCTCAATCATATCAGATAAAACTAGAAAAACTGTAATATTTCAATATAAAATCAATTTGATTAGTATTTAGCATGATCGAGAGATTAATTTATTTTTGATGTTATGCCATTCAACTAGAACAAAATACAAATTTTCTTGTTAAAATTCTAAATAATTAAAAATCACGATTATTATTTCAAAGAAAATACCTTTTCATCAACTATTTGGGAATAACATTAATATGTTTTATTATTCAAATTTTGATTAGTATAAAAAGAAAAAAAGTAATACATTAACACAACTGAAAATACTAAAAATAAGTAAATATATATCATTCAATTTAAACAATCAGAAAACTACATGACGACTTATTTTATCAACTGACTTTTTAATTATTATTTTATAGTAATTAATTTAAGGCTTAGTGGTGCAAAAAAAAAATTAAAATAAAAAAGTGTAGACCCTATGTAGAAATAATTTAAATTCTACTTGAATTATTATCTAATCATTGTATAATAAAGCATTAAACTTTGACAAGTATCTCAAAGTGATTGGTATAGTAATACGATTTCAAAAAAATTAAAATGCACATAATGCAAAAGATAAATAACAATACATGTAATCGTGATTCTATACGCTATTTTACAAAAACCTATTCTCTTTCTTCTTTCCCTAAAGTCGTAGAAAATATATAATTAGTAATAGACTAAGAAATATCAAAAGGAAAAAAATATGAAGAAAAAAAAAGACAACAATTGGACCGTACATCGCACGAGTACATAATCTAGTGGTAAGTAGAAAAAGTTGTCGAATAAGTAGTTAAAATCTTCCAAAGGAGAAAACATTACCCCAAATTTAGTCTAACAATAATAGCAAGATCTTTGTTCAAGAAAATTAAGTCGAAACCATGCAGCCAATATTATCTTCTTATTTCAAATTTCCTTTCTTTTCAAGCTAATGCATGCAAGTTTGATATATATACTTTCTTAAGAAAAGAAAAAAACACATTTTTATTGATTTCCAGATATAGAAACGAAGTTAAGCAGACTTGGAGATCCAAATATTCTCTTATACGTTGTCACACCAAGGACGAGCGTCACAAGTCAACAACATTACTAGTCATATTAATTATTTTATAAAGTAGTGATCAACAATATATAGTACATCAAATTCATTCCATCTATAATGGAAATGCCCGGTAAGTCAAAAAATTCGTTGCATCATAGTCTAATCTTTTTTCTGCTACTTGTTAATTTGGTTTAAAAAACATAGGTGTAGTGTAACTCCTGTACGTTGAAAGTTGTGTACAATTTTGTTTCATAATTAGGTTAACATGACATACAACAATAGGTACTTTCATGCATAAGTTGTCGGATCCTAAAAATAGAAAGAATTTTTCGGTTCAAGTCGTGTTTTCTTTGTCCCTTCCAAGATATCCCTTCTAATTTCTAACTTTCCTATTTTCAAAGGAAGAAAGAAAAGTCGAAAGCTCTCTTTAGAGAACGTCTTCTGTCGACTATGTGGCCCCACCACGATGAGGCTAGTCCCTCTTTTAGTAGACTCAGCTATGAATATTCACGAAGAAACGAATGTCGGACTCTTTCATTCACGGCCAAACCCGTCCAAGAAGTTTCAATATGCTGAAACTTTCTGCGCCTTCACTAAATAACTTGCTACTTATAATCTGATATAATGCATGAATAGTATGAAAATTATTTATAATGTCGATGTATATAACTTAAATTATAAAGACTGCCGAGAAACAGTTGCTTTCGGTGGGAGTACTCCACGCGTGGGTGAATATATGTAGCCAAAGTCAAATATAATGGCATAGTGGAACTACCGTTGCATTTTGATCCTTCTTCCACTTTCCAATACAGTTATAGAAACTTTACTATATAAGGGGTTTTTGGTTTTCTGGGAATTAACATTAACAAGAAACCAATACCTCAATATACTAAGATATGGCCACCAATAATCAACATTTCTCCCCCTCCTCAAAATTCATCATTCTAATATTAGCGTTACTCCTCCACATTCATTATGGTACTTCTCCCTTATATCAACTACAACTTAAACTATATGCACTGACATCGTAATAATATATTTTACAACATCAGTATCATATGATTTGTTATAGCAAGTTATTTATCATTTCGCTGGCTCGAGGTCTTAAATATGTTTTGTTCTATATATTGGGGAGTTCAACATTTATTTTGAATATCTCCATAGTTGAGTGTGAGTCAAGTTAAAGATTTTTAAATTCTTTTTGATGTACTTAAAAGAATATGAGAATTTTCTAAAGCTTCATTTTTCATTTATTAACTTCAATATTCATTTTTGTGTACACAGAAAAGTATCTCTTTTCCTTTTTCTAGTGATAAAGAAGAATACCTCTATTTATTTTTTTCACCAGTAGAATACCTCTATATTATCATTATATTTAAACGTACAAAGTGCTGATTTTAATGGCTGCAGCAAAAAGTGATCTCCAGTTAAATTACTACTCAGAGAGTTGCCCAAAGGCTGAAGAAATCGTCAAAGAACAAGTCATCAAGTTGTATCACAAACATGGAAATACTGCAGTTTCTTGGATCAGAAATCTCTTCCATGATTGCATGGTTAAGGTAAATACATATACCCATCCACTGAAAAAAAGATTTTGGTAAGAGTCCTGACTTAATATACTATGCATAGGCGAATTCAAAATTTAAACCTAAAAAAAATATGTTCAGTTGAACCTGTATAGGTAGCCAATATAATTTGATTTTTTTTCCCTTGCAGTCATGCGATGCGTCGATACTATTGGACACAACAAAGGGACAGAAATCAGAGAAGATATCACAGAGGAATTTTGGGATGAGAAATTTTAAGTATATAGAGACAATTAAAGAGGCTCTTGAGAATGAATGTCCAAACACAGTTTCTTGTGCTGATATTGTTGTTCTTTCTGCTAGAGATGGTGTTGTCATGGTACGTTAATGTCTTTAATTAACCTCTGTCTCAATTTCGTTTTTTCTAACCGTAGGTGCAATGATTTACTTCACGGGCGCGGTCTTTGGTTCAAGTCTAGGATGACCTAGCTGCGCCAACTATTCTGATTGGGGCAAGATTTTATGAAACCATGCATATTCCCCGTATTTGAGGACAAGGGGCGAGGTTGAATGAATCATTCCACCCGGCAATAACAAAAGCTTTTTGGGAAATTTTCAAACGAACATTTTCAACTAAATCTTTCAAATTTCTTATTTTGACTCTGTTTTAATTAACTCTGTTTATTTGAGACAGTTAGGAGGGCCACACATTGAAATGAAAACTGGCAGAAGGGATAGCAAGGACAGTTACTTAACAGAAGTTGAGAATTTCATTCCTAACCACAATGATTCCATGTCGTTAGTTCTTTCTCGTTTTCAGTCTGTTGGTGTTGACACTGAAGGAACAGTTGCTTTACTTGGTAAACTCTCCTCCCTAATTAGACATTTCTTTAAAAATTTGGCCTAATTTTAGTACACTATTTTTTGTGACGGAGCCTGGATTTTCATTAAGGTGAGTCAAAATATAAGGAAATAAACTCATCAAGAAGTCAAGGGACATAGTATATATACATATTTTTTTTAAAATTTTACCTAACTACACAGTGTAATTTTCTAACTAAGGAATATCGTCCTGACGGGACACCCGTTAAGTGCATGTGGCTCCGTCACTGATTAGTTCTAGTATCAGTTGGAAGATCTTTATGTGACAGCTTAGATGTTATTCCAATAAGCCGAATTTATAAAATTTTGAAAATTTTCATTTTATGTGAACCGTAGTACTAACAATTGATGTACTATTTTTTAGTTATAAAGTTTACTAGTTTATAACTTTGCTACAAGAGATTCTTAGGGTCCCTTTGGTACGATGGATAATCAAAAATAATCTTGGGATAAATATTTAGCATCACCTTATCCCTTTTTTAGTTACTAATCGTTGTGGAACAACTTATCACAAGATTAAAAATAGTATCGAGATAACTTATACCTTCCAGAAAATGGAATAATAATCCCATGATAAGCTATCTCAGGCTAAAACAATAAAACTGACAGTGGATTAATACTAACATACCAAACAATAAAAATAATATCGGTATAACTAATATTAACATAACTAATCTCAATATAATTAATTCTAGCATAACTAATCCCAGTAATTTGAGAAGCTCAAATCCACATGTTTTTTTGTTTTTTGTTTTTTTAGATCTTATACAAATAACCGGCCAAACTTACTATTTATTGGTTTGTATGTAGGGGCACATACAGTAGGACGAGTTCACTGTGTAAACATAGTACACAGACTTTATCCAACAGTTGATCCAACGTTAGACCCTAACTATGCCAATTATCTGAAAGGGCGATGTCCTACCCCGAACCCTGACCCTAAAGCAGTGGAGTACGCCAGAAACGATCGTGTAACGCCAATGGTGTTGGACAATGTGTACTACAAGAACATTTTGAGCAATAAAGGGCTGTTAATTGTGGATCAACAGTTGGTTTCTGATCCAACTACATATCCTTTTGTGGATAAATTTGCTGCAAATAATGAATATTTTCATAGTCAGTTTGCTAAAGCTCTGATTATCTTGTCGGAAAATAGTCCAATTAATGATGATAAAGGGGAGATAAGAAAGATCTGTCGCCATGTGAACAAGTGATTAGAAATGATGTACTACCAAATATATAATAATAAGTGCATTATCTTCAACTGCAATTAGACTTAGATCTGTTTCTTGTTGGGTATGTTACCATTATAAAATCAAGTGTAACAAATGTTAGAATGTTGACACGAGTGACGTATATTTGTATACATTGATATCATCTTATGTAAAAGTTTAATTTGTTAAAAAACATATTTTCTAATTTAATATTATCTTCAACGCCCATTACCATAATATTTCAGCTCTATATATATAATTTCTCTGTTGTTTTAACGTACTTGGCATAACAAAATCTACTGTTTAATTTTTTTCTGTTTGTAAATTATAACCGAATTGACTGTATATGTGTGACTTTCTTTTTTCATTTCTGTTTGAGAAAAGAGCTTATTGTTTTCTCTCATTCTGAACGTATAATGTTAAAAAATATCGACCCTCCTTCACTTTTCCTGTTAGTATCATTTTTGTTTTATATACATTCGAAAATCTCAATCAGGATGAGAAGTTTCCAAATTAAATGAAGGCCTTGTTATATTTATTAAAAAAATCAATTAGTATATATGATAACAAAAAACGAACGCATATACAGTACTAATTGTTTGACCAAAAAGTGTACTCAAATAATTAAATTCATGTACTAAGGGGTTAAACCTAGTTAACAATAATATTTCTAAATGCGAGTTGCGAAAGCATGACTAACGTTGGACAGCTCTGGTAAATATATAATAATTGTGTGCAACAATCATTCCATGTCATGTGAGCAATAATAGAGCATTAAATAGCAACGAACAATAATACATGGCATTTAAGTAAATCGAAGGAGTGATTTACCCAATAATGGAGGAACTAGGTGGTTATTTCTCCCAACAATGATGAATGATAGACAAATCCTCGAATTTTGAGTTATCCTTGGATTGGGTGGAAAGTATGGAATAGTATTTACAAGAAGCTTGGTGAAAAGATGATATTTGTGTCTTAGTAAGAGAGAGAATCTTTTGTCAAAGTGTGTTCTTACAAATGAATATCACATGCCTCACATTATTGGCCCCTCCTCCTATATATGTGAGACATATTTCTAACAAACCCTAACAGTACAAACTGCAGAGGATATTCGCTAGAATATTTCCTTTAATATCTTATTTCGAAAACTAGTCGTTATAACTTCATCAGTGATGCTCGACCTTGACCATTGTCGTCATCTCGACCACGGCTCCCATCGACTCTTCGATGTGAGTATTTCTGCTTCCTCACTCACCTCGGCTAATGACGACTCGAGACTTGCGAATATTATCAGGCAGATTTCGACCCATACAGTTAGTCCTTCCGCTGGGCGACCTCAGGCGGGCTTGATGAGCGAATTTTGTTCGTCGTGGTCAAGATGATTGGACGAGTGGGTCGAGTTGCGATGTTTGAGACAAACTGGCAACGTGGCCTTTCATGAGCCGCAACTTTGGGGTTACGTTGTTCCTGGATCAAAGTGATGTCATGAAATCATCGTCGTTATGGTGTGTTTTCCTGATGCGCTGCGTCGTTTCACGTGTGTCTGTTTGTTGGATATGTCACTTCTATAGTGGTGCTAAGTAATGATGACCTAATTTCTCGGTTTCGTTGCCTGAGCTCTTTTAAATAGGGATGTGAAGACACATACTCAACATTGTGTACATCCGCCCAGGTTACGGCGGAGTACTCAATCAGGTTTTGCTTCAAATGCCGTGATGCTATCGAGCTCCGCTCGTTTAACCCCTGGGTGAAAGCTTGAATGGACCAATCATCAGAGACTGGCGGTCGGGACCTGAACTCCCTTAACATTTCGTTATCCCTTTGCTTGAAGACCTCCGATTTCCTCGTTGCAACCTTTATACCACCAACGTGCGCTTTTACGAACGAATCTGCCAACATGGCGAATGAATCTATAGAGTTCGGGGGCAAGTTGTGATACCAAATCATTGCTCCCTTAGATAAAGTCTCTTCAAATCTTTTCAGCAAAACGGACTCGAGCTCATCATCCTCTTAGTCATTTCCCTTTATACCGCATGTGTACGTAGTGATATATTCATTAAGATCGGTGGTTCCGTTGTAAGGTATATCTGGCATGAGGAATTTCTTTGGAATAGGCTTCGAGGCCGCGCTCGGGAGAAAAGGATTTTGCACGAACCTTTTGGAATCCAAACCCTTCAAAATCGGAGGCGCCCCTGGTATTTGATCGACTCGTGAGTTGTACGTCTCCATCTTTTTGTCGTTATCCTCGATCCTTTTTTCTCCTGACTCAATCCTTTTGGTGAGATCTTCGAGCATTTTCATGATTGTAGGGTCATCCCCAGATCCATTATCATTCGACCTTTCCGGCTCAGTGCGGCTGGTGATTTCTGGTTCAACCACGCTCGGAGTTTTTTGTTGACTTTGTAGCTGAGCGATAGAAATCTGCTGTGCTTGTAACATTTCGAAGATCACTTGGAGGCTAACTCCCCCATCTCCTTGACCACCAGGTCGGACTTCCCCGCATACACTTCCTCCGATGCCTGCATCTAAGTCGGCGTTTAGAGAAATACACGAACCAACATCGACTGGCTCTGCACTTGGTACTACCCCGGGGTTAAGCGGTGGTACACCGGCCCCTGAAGCAACTACATTTTCATTTTCACCATGGAATCTGAGACCATCACTGCTGTGTACGGGTGTGTTTTGTGAGTTCGACATGTTTTAACCTGAAAACAAAGAATCTTTGACAAGAACAAGTGTGAAAATAATGTGTGATATCGAAATAATCACTGAAATAATCATTGAAATAATCATTGTTATCTTTAGCACCACAGTGGGCGCCAAACTGTTTACCCTAAAATCTGAGTAACAATTAAACTTATGTTGAGGTCTAAAAGATATGTTATTTAATCCAATACTAATCGATAAACAAGAAGATAAGTGTGTGAGTTAAGTGAGCAAGATAGATCAAACCAGTATATGAGTGCCTCGACCTCGAGCTTCAATGACCTCGAGGGATACCAAGATGAACAGTAAAATATAAAGGATAAAGCTAAAGGACAATTCTGATCAGAGATGAGCACAAAAGTAAGAGTGTATATTCTTTTCAAATGATTGATCCTCTTTACAAATGAATGAGCTCCCCTTTATATAATAGGGGAGTCCCAAATAAGGTACATTTCTATTTCTAGGAAGGAATCTAATTTGTACAGCTGTCTAACCGCTTAGTACGAATTCGTACAAATCCGTTCCGGAATTTACGCCTTGATCTTTGTGCTATTGCGGGAATCCCGCTCATTCTGTTACAAGCCCATAACAGCATTATCTCGAGGTAGGCCATACTCGGCCCTAGTATAGTGTGCTTCGTTCCTCGAGCCTTGCACTCCATCGTCAGTTTCGAGCTCGGTCTATTGATCTCGCTTGACCGAGTTTAAACTCGGGCTCGGAGTGGCTCCTCGATCTCACGAAATCGGGCATACCCGATTTCGACCGTATACACCACCAAAGCAACTTTATCCATTTTCTTTGTTTGCTCTCGATCGTTAATTTGCGTTAATTATAATTTATAGGATAAAGAAATTCAGAACATGTGTTGAGGAAAATAGTTCATTTAACATACTACTGTTAGCAATCACTGATCTTGGTAGATTGTAATTAGTATGACCAAGATTTTACATCATCGACTGTCTTACCGGACGAAAGATTAAATTTTCTTTTGATCTTATTTTAATTATTGTTCTATATCATTATTCTTGTTGTCATGTCAAGGTTGTTGTTCTTCTAAATTATTCAAGTGGTTGTTATTTCTCTTATTTTTGTTCTTCTTCTTAATGAAATATAAACTCAACTTGGAAATGTTAACGTGTACGATGAATTACAACAATAACAATAAACTCAGTTTGATCTCAATATGTGGGGTCTGAGGAGGGTAGTCTGTATGCATACCTTACCCCTACTTAATGCAAGTAGAGAGGTTGTTTCCAATAGACCGGGGGCAATGTGTATGATGAATTAACCTACAAAAATAACGAGTAAGAATCAAGAAGAAATTGAAGCAATTAACAGGAGGAAAAATATCATATCATCGTTAGCTTGATTATATTTGAGTTCGAACTCGTTTTAAAATTTACTTGTGGATGTCTCTGTCTTTGTCTGAAAATAAAAAAAAATGGTGTTCCTTACAATGTCATAGAAGCCCAATTTTATAGTATTCAACTTTATAATAGGACATGGTGCTACTTTTCCTCTTTCTATTTTTGTATTTTTTTAATTGACGTTTTTGGAGTGAAAAATTTGCAAGATTTTATTCACGCTAGATATCTACACCAATCACATTAACTGATCAGAGTTAAGTGATGAATAAAGATAAGAGCATGCATTAATTAATCATAATTTACTAAGAGATGTATGTCAAATCTACTTATTATAAATCTATAGTAGCATAAAGTGTAAATACTAGGTACCACTGAAAATTCGGTCAAAACCGACCGCGGCCAACTGATTAACTCCGGCCGGTCGAAAAAACGACTGAAGTCTATCGGTTTTTTAAAATATTTTATTTTTAATTTTCTTTTTTACGAAACCGACTTCGGTCAATGTTTTTGGCGCAAAAATACGGAAAACTAGTTTAGCATCCCACAATTTTTTTTATTTAAAAAATCGATCCACTTCGGTCAGTAATTTTATATTTTTAATAAAACCAATCAAAATCGGTTGATTATTTCGCGCGAAAATGAAATTAAGGAGTACAAATAAATTAAAAGAAAGTCTTACACCAAAATGTACTGATAGCCTAGCGGTAAAATAGTATCTTGCCACAGTACATACCCGGTAAAATAGTATCTTGCCACAGTACATACCATCATTCGAGTCCTAGATGGTGCATTTTTTAATTCTAAAGATTTTTCTTTTGGGTCGTTTGTAAAAATTAATTGACTGATCGAAATCGGTCGGAAATTGCGACAGACTTCGGTTGCTATTTTTTACCGACCAACATATTTTCGACGAATTAAAGTCGGTCGAAAATCGATCGATTTTTTTAAATTTTCGGCCGATTTCGATCGGTATTTCTGAATAATTTTAGGTAATTTTCTAATAGTGAGGTACGTACTATTATTTTTTTCCTTTTATCCTCGACCTTAAAAAGTCATGAAAGAGATTAATAAATGCAGTCACGAGTATTACTATCTTCGACAAGATTCAGTCATGTGGTGCCTTTACTTTCTTTTTTGGCTTGCTTTTCTAGCTTCCTTTCTTGTACCAATTTTCACTACAAGCATCTTGCTAGAGACCTTTCTCACATTTCAATGTTTAATTAACTAAATCAAAATAATAATTTAATCAAAACCGCAGTTTATAGCTAAAAGGTGGTAACGTTATCCATTATTTTTGCCCACTTTTTATGGAGAGATCCGTTTGAAACACATGTTTCATTACTTCAGTTTTCTTGAGAGAATAGCAAGGCAACTATACTATTGGATTACCCTTCGGGGTTGCCGAGTTGGTTTGGAGGGCTGTTATTCATATGGATGACCTGAGATTGATTCTCCCTTCAATGTCTTATGGGTTGATTATGTCGTACAAAACTTGCCTAGAGCGATTTATATTCCCGGCAGGTTATTACACATGGGAGATTTACCCAATGCGCACAGAGTGCTTACCCGAAGAACAGAGACTGCATAGACTATTTCCCCTGGTACCAAAACTATACTATTGGATTTATTTACGCCTTTTATTGTACCATCGAATCTACCTTTTCCATAAAACCAAAAAGCAATAAAATATCAAAAATATCAAAATTAAGGGAAACAAGTTAAAAAAGGAAGTAATATTTGTGTGTAAGAGAGAGACTACAATAAACTCTGAGTGTGGAGAAATTATGAGAATTGAGATATTAGTCCTAATATTGGGTTGACAAAAAAGGAGTAGTCCTTATTATACAAGTGAGTTTGAAGTTTAATCAATGAAAATTAGGGCTCGTTTGGACATACAAAATTTTTACTTTTTTCCAAATTTCTTTTGAAAATAATGTTTGGTTATCAAATTCAACACCTTTTTTTCAATTTCACTTGAAAATGTATTTTCAAATTTGAAGAACTAGTTCTTACCAGTTTTTCAATTGAAAATGTATTTTCATTAATTTTTAATTTTACAAATTTACCCTATACTTTTAAAATTTATACAATAATCCCAGCAACTATTATCCTACAACTACCCACAGAAACACAAAACGCGCAGGTCTTTTAAAATTCTTGGTGATGCAAGCAGCCAATTAATCCATCTTTTGTTTTTATTTTATCTTTTAACTAGGTAGGTTTTATTGAATTATTGATATACCCCAATATTAAAGAAGAACTTGTTCATATTCATGTTGTTTTTGGCTTAAATTCCTTCTCTGTGTATTAGTAGAATTAGAAAATGTGATATTGATTTTGCATCTTCTATGTTGAACAATATCATTTTGATTGTTTATTTCAAGTAGGATAATCAAATTGGGGTGGTTTTGATATATTTTACAAGTTGTAGGGTATAAATCATGTTTCGTGATTTTGAAAAAAAAGGCATCCAAATATGTTGCAAATATTATAACCAGACACAAACTTCATCTTCAATTGAAATTCCAAATTCCAAAAAAAATTAGAATACATGACCAAACGCCTATTTAGAGCCCATTTAGCTTAACTAATTAAGATTAACCAATACGCATTAAAAAGACTAATACTGCAAGTAAAAGGTGAAAAAATAACGAGTATTTAGCTATAAAGAATGAATGTGAGTCATACACATTGGCAATAAAATAATCCTTAACTATATTATTAGTGTAGTTAACTCGTCGTTATATATAAGCAGACTAAATTACTCCGAAATTATACCTGGGATTATATATAGTTCCTGAACTAATTTATCCTACCTGTAAAAAATAAAATAAATTTGTATATTTTTTATATATATATATATATATATATATCTTGTATGTTATATACAAATTTTGATACACTTTTTTGACTACCAGGTGTATATAATTTCTGCGCGAAATAAAAATAATGATACTCCCAAAATAAAGAAGGATATCCTTCATTAAGTCCGAGATTAAATTTATACTATATTTAATTAACGTCATAAATTTATTCCATTCGTACTTAATATAAATTTAATCTCATATTTTATCCCGCTTTGTCCTGCATACCGACCCTCGAAAATTGAGAGTTAGTTGAGCCAAATGTGAGGATATTACTATGTTAGAACTGAAAAACCACATTAAATTGCCCAATGTTTTTAGTCGAAGCTGGTTATCAACTGCCATGCCCTGTCCTGTCTTATCCTCCCCATAGTAATAATATTATCCTCTAATCAGAAATCACTACAAAACAACACAAAAAAAATATGGGACCACTTTGGTGCATTCGATAAAAAGAAAATAGAGCAAAAGGCATCTTTACGCAGTAAATTTTTACCGTTGTAGCCAATACGTGTCTTTTTCTATCCTTTGGATTCTCTACTTCATTCACACCCCTTCTCTCTCTTCTTTTGCCCCTTAATCCTCACTCTTCTCTGCTCACTATTTTCTAAGGCTAAAAAAATTCTTACCCTCTTTATAACTTCACAAAATTCTTGTAAAAAGATTGATCTTTTGCTCGTAAAAATCTCAGCTTTGTATAATTTGAGCTTCATTCTTTAATGGGTGTTGCTAAATTCTAGCAATGAAGTCAATTCCTGCATATAGCAACATTCTTGTGCGTTTCATACTATTGTTTTGTTTTTGCAGTAGTAATAAGTCAACATTTGCTATCACTGAGTTTGACTTTGGAACATTAACACTGACTAGTTTGAAGCTTCTTGGAGATGCACATTTGGGTGACAACAACAGTGTTCAGTTAACACGTGACCTTGCCGTGCCAAATTCCGGCGCCGGAAAAGCTTTATATTCAAAGCCAGTAAGATTCCGGCAGCCGGGGTTTGATTTTCCGGCGAGTTTCTCTACATTCTTTTCATTTTCAGTGACTAATTTGAACCCATCTTCTATTGGTGGTGGTCTTGCTTTTGTACTCACGCCTAATGATGAGTCACTAGGTGATGCTGGTGGGTATATGGGAATCTTGGATTCTAAAGGCAGACAAAGTGGTACAATTTCAGTTGAATTTGACACCCTTATGGATGTTGAGTTTAATGATATTAATGGAAATCATGTTGGTTTGGATCTGAATTCAATGGTTTCAGCTCAAGTTGGTGATTTGGAATCTATTGGTGTTGATCTCAAGAGTGGTGATTTAGTCAATTCTTGGATTGAATATTCTGGTTCTAGTGGACAGTTGAATGTGTTTGTATCATACTCTAATTTAAAGCCAAAGGAACCATTTTTATCTGTTGTTCTAAATATTGCTGAGTATGTAAATGATTTCATGTTTGTTGGGTTTTCTGGTTCAACTCAAGGGAGTACTGAGATTCATAATATTGAGTGGTGGAGTTTTAGTTCATCATTTGATGCAAGTCCTAAGTCGGCGGCTGCGGCTTCGCCACCGCCGCCAACGGCTAGTTTGATGAACCCAACGGCAGATTCTGTCAAGTCGCGGCCGCCTTCTATGGCTCCTTCAGAGTCTAATAGTAGTGCAAGTATAATGCAAGATAAAAGCAGTGGTAAATGTCATAACAATTTTTGTAAACAAGGTCCTGGAGCTGTTGTTGGTGTGGTGACTGCTAGTGCATTTTTTCTTGCATTTGCTACATTGGTACTTATTTGGTTATACACCAAAAAGTTCAAGAAAGTGAAAAATTCTGAATTTTTGGCATCTGATATTATCAAAATGCCTAAGGAGTTTAGCTACAAAGAGCTTAAATTGGCTACAAAAGGGTTCGATTCGATGAGGATTATAGGCCATGGTGCATTTGGGACAGTTTACAAGGGCATTTTATCGGACAATGGTAGCATCGTAGCAGTCAAGAGATGTAGTCATAACGGACAAGGGAAGGCAGAGTTCTTATCTGAATTATCTATAATTGGAACACTTAGGCACAGAAATCTTGTTAGACTTCAAGGATGGTGTCATGAGAAAGGTGAAATTTTATTAGTCTATGATTTTATGCCTAATGGGAGTCTTGATAAAGCATTATTTGAATCAAGAATGATTCTGCCTTGGCTACATAGGAGGAAAATTTTGCTAGGTGTTGCTTCAGCCTTGGCATATTTACATCAAGAATGTGAAAATCAGGTGATACATAGGGATATAAAGAGTAGTAACATTATGTTAGATGAAGGTTTCAATGCAAGATTAGGTGATTTTGGATTAGCAAGACAAGTTGAGCATGACAAGTCCCCCGATGCAACGGTAGCAGCCGGTACAATGGGCTACTTGGCTCCTGAATACTTGTTAACCGGAAGAGCAACCGAAAAAACTGATGTTTTTAGCTATGGAGCAGTGGTTCTTGAAGTGGCAAGTGGAAGGAGGCCAATTGAGAGGGAAACAACAAGAGTTGAGAAAGTTGGAATGAATAGTAACTTGGTTGAATGGGTTTGGGGGTTACATAGAGAAGGGAATTTGCTAATGGCAGCTGATTCAAGACTTTGTGGTGAGTTTGATGAAGCAGAGATGAGAAGGGTTCTAATGGTTGGGTTAGCTTGTTCACATCCTGACCCTATGGTTAGACCAACAATGAGAAGTGTGGTCCAAATGCTAGTTGGTGAAACTGAAGTTCCTATTGTCCCAAGAACTAAGCCTTCTATGAGTTTTAGCACATCACATCTTCTAATGAATTTGCAAGATAGTGTTTCTGATTTGAATGGTATGATCACACTTTCAACTTCATCATCTGGAAACAGTTTCACTGGTGTTGGCAATGGCATGGACTTGGTCTAATTCATGTCAAGAAAAGAGCATCAACTTTTAGTTAAACTTTTCTTTTTGTTTTGTTCATGAATTGATCATTAATTTAATTCCTATTATATTTGTACCAAATAAGCTTAAAATATGATGTATCTTTTTCCTTTTAATTTGCTTTCATATAGATACAGGAATTTAGTGAAAAAGATGTAATATGAAGTCCTTTTCTTGGTTTTGGTTGGTTGGATTGTTTTTGTGGTGAGGTGAGAAGTTGCTTTCTTAAGTTATCTTTTAGTCAAAAAGCCTAATGATAAGCTTGAGTAGAGGTTTGGTAAAGTATTGAGTGTAATATAATGACAATCAACAAAAGAAAGGCATATTTATTGGTAGATATTGTACTTTAATACTGGCTGCTATGGGTAATAAAATAGTGAAATAAAGGAATTTTAACATTCTTCTTTTTCTTTTCTAATAAGGTCCTCAATGGATAAATTCCTCACTAATGCTATGTATGAATTAAAATTGGCGAAATACAAAAACGGTCCTTTAAGTTGTCGTCAACGACTAGGTAGACACTTCCACTCAGCCCACTAGCTTAAAGAAATTCAAAAATAGCCAGATTTAGACATGGTCATTCAAAAATAGTCACACTTTCAAAAATAATTGAAATTTAGGGTGTCTTTGGTATAACGGAAAATATTTTCCAAGAAAATATTTTCTTGGAAAACAAATAGTAATCTTATTCATTTTCCGGTGTTTGGTACGCAAGTTAAGGAAAATATTTTCTCAAGAGTATTCATAAATAATTTTGATACAATAAACATGAAACCTTAAACTTTCGAACCAACAAATTTCATAAACTTCTGAACCGCAAAACTTTTAAAACCGCGAAATTTCGAACCCGTAAATTTTATAATTTCTAAACCCGTAAACTTCGAAACGCATAAACCTCCGAACTCATAATTTTTGAACTTATAAATTTTGAACCTGAAAACCGAAAGATAAAAAAAGTAAAACTGAAAATATATACAAAAAAAAAATTCTGGGAGGAGGGGGCTGGGTAGAGGTGGGGTACAGAAAAAAAAATAGAAATTTGAAAGTCACAAAAAAAAAAAAAAAGTAATTTTTTTTGTGCCGAGGGGTGGGTAGTGACGAAAAAAAAAACCTTTTTGGATAGAGGATATGGGGTGGAGTTAGGTGAGTGGGTGTGGGGTGGGGCGGTGAGGTATGAAATAGGGTGGAGAAGTTTGAGAAGGAGTTTTGGAAAATGTTTTCCCTTGTCTTGATAGGGAAAACATTTTCCTCCATTTAGAGGAAAATGAATTGATGAGGAAAATGTTTTCCAAAACATTTATGCCAACCAAACATGGGAAAATTAGAAAACATTTTCCGGAAAATGTTTTTCTTCATACCAAACACACCCTTAGCCATTTTTCATGTAAAAATAAATCTGACCGAGAACACTATTCAAAATCCGGAAAATACTCCAGTATATTATATTAGAGTTCCAGCATAAGTATACTGGAACTCCAACATATTATAATGGAGTTCCAGCATAAGTATACTGGAACTCCATCATAATATAATGAAGTTCCAACATAAGTATACTAGAACTCCATCATAATATACTGAAGTTCCAGCAAAGTATACCAGTCCAGTATAATATACTGGAAGTTCATACACAGGTGCACCGAACTCCAGTATATTATGCTTGACCGGTCTCTGTTGCAGCAAAATAGTGACTATTTTTCAATGACTTGGTAAACGTTGATTATTTTTGAATGACCAGTCAAAAAACTAGCTAGTCCGTACTGTTTTTACGTATTTACCTGACCGTTAAGGACAACTTAAACAGACCGTTTATGTATTTCGCCATTGAAATTTCCCAATTAAATCTCTCTATATATGTTTATTTGTCATGAAGCGGGATTGAATAAAATCTTCACTTATATTAAAGGTATCTCTGTCACTGCTGCTCAGGCGTGTCTACTTTATGGAGAAAACGGATGGACCATAGCGTGGGCTTGACATTTACGTTGAGTTTTTGTTTCTTCCATTTTCATTAAACGTTCAAATGGACAATTCCATTCCACCCATTCCTTTCTTGGACATTTCTTCTCATTCTATAATAATGTCTTTTGTTTTTTCACAAAATGCTTCGTGTGGATTGCATTGAAAACAGAGAGACAAGGAGATCAACTATTTTACTTTTTCTTACACTGTCTTCATTGCTAATCACATTTCAAACCATTGGAGGGATTTCTTACATGTAGGCTAGCTTTGCTGTGACGATCCACTCAGATTTTTAATTGTTTATCGCTATAAAGGCAGAAACAAGATTTATATTAGGGGATTTAACATCTACTGTATATACATAAAAAAAATTTAATCTCAAATGCACGATATAATTTTTCGATAAAGAGTATTCTGATGAACCCCTTCTGCCTTCTAGTTCCGCACTTGCCTATGACACGTCACAAAGGGGGAAAATATGAACGTGAATGGAGAGTGCATGTCCAGTGCCTATGTCCAATTAGGTGAGCTTATTCTTAATTGGACAGTGCCGACGTTTATGCTCCATGGTTACAGTCAATTGTTGTCAGAAATGTTTGGCTAGGTCTTGTATAAAAAAAATTTAAATAAAAATACTCTTCAGTTTTATATTGTTGAGACATACGTCTGACAGAAACCAAACTAGTTAAAAAGTATTAGTATTACAAAACATCAACATAATTACAAATTAAAGAAACCACACACTAGTAGAATGAGCATCTAAACATTACACGCCCGAATCTAGCACATGAATAGCGGGTTCAGTCAAATCTAGTAATTTTGATCCAAATTTTATATTTATCTTAATTTTTTTATTGAATATACTAAATTATTTTAAATTAGAACCGAGTAACTTTGATCCAAATTCTATATTTGTCTTAAAAATTTATACTAAATTATTAATTTAGAACCCAGTAACATAAACAAACTAGAATCGTAAATCCACAAACTTCAAATCCTGACTCCGTCTCTAATTACAACAACAAATTGAAAACCTAAAATACTTGAGCCTTGAAAATGAATGATACTATTGTGTTAGTGTCCAACGACAAACCTCGGAGATACAAAAATTAATTAGCTTAATGTCAGTATAATTTGTCATTAACGTCGGTACTCATCGTAACCCAATTTCCCCCCCTTATTACTGCAAAAATTCCTCTTCACTGATTAAATGCCGACCAAATTAGATGATAAAATCCCACATGCACACAAGTTCCAGTGAGAATCTTGTTGGTGAAAAAGAAAAGTTAGACTTTATTATTCACCAAATGCGATCATGAATCTATGAATGCACTCACATGCAAGATGATATTTTTGGACAGTAACGGCGAAGGTTTTAATTTCACTTCGACTGCATTTTACAGGAGAGAGAGTTATAATAATTTATATTGCGTAGACTTTCTGTATTCGGTAAAATCGAGGAACCCGATTTTACGTGTTCGAGAGTATGTTTCGAGAGTGAGTCGATATCGAAGCAAGTTCAGGCTCAAAGAAGACGAAGACTTAGGAATCGAGATCAGGCTAAATCGACACCACAGTAACAAAATCACGAGATATTCACGATCGACCACCAATCTCGCCGAGAATCTCGGAACCGATAGAACCATTAACGGTTAATGATATCAATAATGTATTTTACTTCCGAAATTAAAGTCATACCTTGTTTAGGATTCCTCTACTGTATAAAGAGGAACTATGTTCGTTTGTAAACACATTATCACTGTTATCATCATACGCACTTACCACTTACGCCATTACTAAGAAATACAAGGCACTCTGCTCTTTTATTCGCTCTTAACTCTATATAGTTTTTATTGTTCATATTACTATTGTTCTTCTTACTGTTCTTGGCACTTGATCTCGAGTCTAATCCAGATCGTGGTCGATAACTTGGAATTGCACAGGTTTGATCCATGTAAATCATTTAATTCCTTTATTTATTTAGCTATTTATCAATTGGCATTGAATTAGATCACATATCCTTATAAACACATTACAAGTTTAACTGTTACTCGTATTTCGAGGTAAACAGTTTGGCGCCCACCGTGGGGCTAAGGATAATAGTGATTGTTCATTGTTAATTCTGATATAACAGACTATTTTACGCTTGTTTCTTGTCAAGAATTTTGTTTTCAGGATAAATCATGTCAAACTCACAAAACACAGCCACACATGGTGACAACGGCCTCGGACTCCACGGGGAGAATGAGATATCGCTCCGGGAATCGAGGTTCCATAGTCTAACCTCGGGGAAGCACCGCCCGCCAACCTGGTCGATGTCAGTTCACATATTACTTTGAATGCGGATTTAGACGGGGACCCCAATGGAAGCGTACACAGAGAGGGTCGAACTGACGGTCGAGGTACTCAGGGAAGAGGAGACGAAGGTGTTAGTCTCCAAGCTATAATTGAAATGCTGCAAGCCCAACAAAACGCCATTGCCCAGTTGCAAAATTAGCACGTGGCTCCGAATAGGGTCGAGCAAGAGGCTACTCGCCGTACCGAGCCAGTGCTTGAAAGATCAGATGACAATACTTCGACAACTGGCCCTGCTATAATGAGAATGCTCGACGAGCTTACTAAGAGAATAGAGTCGGGAGAAAAGAAAATCAAGGCCAACGACAAGAAGGTGGAAACCTATAACTCTCGAGTTGATCAGATTCCGGGGGCACCACCGATCCTAAAGGGAATGGACTCCAAAAAGTTCGTGCAAAAACCATTCCCTCCAAGTGCGACTCCGAAGCCCATACCAAAGAAGTTCAGGATGCCCGATATACCAAAATACAATGGGACCTCGAACCCAACGAGCACGTTACCTCTTATACGTGTGCTATCAAAGGAAATGATTTGGAAGACGATGAAATCGAGTCAGTATTTCTAAAGAAATTCGGGGAGACCCTGTCGAAGGGAGCTATGATTTGGTATCACAACTTGTCATCGAACTCTATCGATTCATTCGCCATGTTGGAAGATTCATTTGTAATGGCACGCGCTGGAGCTATAAAGGTTGCAACGAGAAAATCAGACCTCATCAAGGTGAAGTAGAGGGATAACAAGATGCTAAGAGAGTTCGTATCTCGATTCCAAATGGAACGTATAGAGTTGCCATCGGTTACCGACAATTGGGTTGTTCAGGCTTTACCCCAGGGATTAAACGAGCGGAGTTCGATCGCATCACGCCAACTGAAACAGAATTTGATAGAGTACTCGACTGTGACTTGGGAAGATGTTCACAACTGATATTATCGAAAATTAGAGTCGAGGACGATCAACTGGGAGTCCCCTCAGGTTCAGTGCATCCTAATCGGTTTATAGGTAAAAACCAAAGAGATGTTGATAGAGAATCAAGGTCGAATAAAGATCGGTATCAGCCATATACTTCAGAAAGAAGGAATAACTATCCAGGACATAATTTTTCCCGGAACGATCGGAGGGGTGACCACGGACAAAATTCTCGGGGACTCATGAGCAAAACTAGATTCGACAAATATGCAGATCCCACAGAAGCACCCCGATTATCGGAGTACAATTTCAGTGTCGATGCCTCGGGTATCGTATCGGCCATCGGAAGGATTAAAGACATTAGGTGGACAAGACCTATACAAATCGATCCTTCTCAAAGGAATCCAAACTTGATGTGCAAATACCATGGCACACATGGCCATAGGACCGAAGACTGCAGACAGTTGAGAGAGGAAGTATCTCGATTGTTCAACGAGGGCCATCTTTGAGAATTCCTCAATGATAAAGCCAAAAATCACTTCAGGGAAAGAGACGCCAACAGAAAAAAACGATCAAGAAGAACCTAAGCATGTCATCCACATGATCGTCGCCGGGGTCGACGTCCCACAAGGACATGTCTTCAAACGCACCAAAGTATCGATTACAAGAGAAAAATGAATTTGAGACTATATGCCTGAGGACACCCTAACATTCAACGACGAAGAGATGAAAGGCCTCTCTCAGCTGCACAACGATGCCCTGGTAATTTCTATTTTGTTAAATAAAATTCAAGTTAAACGTGTTCTCGTGGATCCAGGTAGTTCGGCGAACATAATCAGGTCGAGGGTCATATAGCAGCTTGGCCTGCTAGATCAGATTGTACCTGCATCTCGAGTCCTAAACGGCTTCAACATGGCTAGTTAAACAACAAAGGGAGAAATAATCCTACCAGTGAACGTGTCGGGGACCATCCAAGACACAAAATTTCATGTCATCAAAGGCGACATGAGGTAAAATGCACTGCTCGGGAGGCCATGAATCCACAATATGAGGACATTACCATCGACCCTTCACCAAATGGTGAAGTTCCCAACATCGGATGGTGTGAAAACAGTTTATGGGGAACAACATGCTGCAAAGGAGATGTTTGCAGTCGATGAGGTGACGCTGATACCAGCACCTTCGACCTCAAAAAAGTCGAGCAACAAAGATAAGCAAGCGACCAAATAGAAATCACCGTCCCCAGTCTCGACTGAATCAGATAAGTAGGTAATCGAAGATGATGAGGAGGATTTTCTCACTCCTCAAACTATCGTCGTTCCCGAAGAATTGAATGCAACCAAATCGACGATCGAAGAGATGTAACATGTGATACTCATCGAGTATCTCCTCGAACGTAAGGTATACCTGGGAACAGGGTTAACCCCCAAACTCAGGAAAAAACTCATTCAATTTCTTATTGATAACATAGATTTCTTTGCATTGTCCTATTTAGACATGACAGGAATCCCACCCGAGATCACAACTCATCGGTTGAGCCTGGATCCCAAGTTCAGACAGATAAAGCAAAATAAAAGGTCTCGTCTGTAATCGAGGAAGGGCACGCTGAAGTCAATTACAAGCTTAACCTGGGATTGGAGGAATAAATACATTGAATATTTGAATAACGAGAAGTTGCCGTCGGATCCCAAGGAATCGAGGACCTTACGAACTAAAGTAGCTCGGTTCACATTAGACAAAGACAAAATGTTATACAGAAGGACGTTCGATGTTCCATTGGAAATATGCTTGTGGCCAGGAGATACTGACTATGTTTTGCGAGAAATCTACGAAGGCACTTGTCGAAACCATTCTGGGGCCGAGTCACTAGTTTGAAAGGTCATCACGGCAGGATACTATTAGGATAGCGTGGAGAAAGACTCTAAGGAGTTCGTTTGAAGATGCGACAAATGTCAAAGGTTTGCACCAATGATTCACCAGCCCGGTGAACAGCTTCACTCGGTCTTATCCTCGTGGCCATTCATGAAATGGGGAATGGGCATCGTTGGTCCTCTGCCATCAGCCCCAGGTAAAGCTAAATTCATATTATTTATGACTGACTATTTCTCTAAATGGGTTGAAGCATAGGCCTTCGAGAAAGTCAGAGAAAAAAAAGTGATCGACTTCATATGGGATCACATTGCATGTCGGTTTGGGATACCTGCAGAGATAGTGTGTGATAATGGCAAACAATTCATCGGCAATAAAGTAACGAAATTCCTCGAAGATCACAAAATAAAGAGGATACTATCGACGCCATATCACCCTAGTGTAAACGGATAGGCCGAATCAACAAATAAAATTATCAGCCAAAACTTGAAGAAAAGGCTAAACGAAGCCAAAGGGAAGTGGAGAGAAAAATTTCCTGAGGTTCTATGAGCATATCGGACGACATCAAAGTCCAGTACCGGAGCAAATTCGTTTTCTTTAGTTTATGGCTCCGAAGCCTTAATACCTGTCGAAGTCGAAGAGCCCAGTGCCAGGTTTCGACATGCAACGTAAGAATGAAACCACGAGGCGATGAATACCAGCCTTGAATTGTTCGATGAAAGACGAGAGGCGGCACTCGTTCGAATGGACGCACAAAAGCAACGAATTGAGAGGTATTACAACTATCGCGCGCCCTTTTCATCGCGGAGTCAGGGTTTCGACATTGTTAGGACAACTCATTTCCTTTTTGGGAAAGGGGTACAAGAAGTTGAAGAGTCGCTACTTAACGTGTTAAGGTGAGTTAGGGAACTTATTACAAGTAACTCATAGAACCAATTTGCATTACCAGAGATTGGGTAAGGACTTGAAATTAATTCGAGGGGAAGGTGTTAGGCACCCCTCGAGGTCCACAATGGTGGGTCCCGGTCAAACTTACTTTGTGAATTAGTCAATTAGCAAATAGGCAATCTAAGCACACATATGTAAAAGGACAAAAGACTTTTTGACAGATAAGCAGTCTAAGCACACATATGTAAAAGGATAAAAGACCTTTTTGACAGATAAACAGTCTAAGCACACATATGAAAAACGAATAAGGAAAGTCCTAGGGTGGTTAGACTATAGGATCATATCCGTACAATGCCCGGTAATCATTCCTCAATTAGAGGGGCTATGTGTTGCATTAGCTCACAAGTCATCATATCCTCTTACTACCCATTACCCTCCCCTTAGCTGTTATATAAGCGCGTTTGATTGATGAACTCTACGCGTGCTGTTACCCGTACATTCCTTGTGGTCCTGGAGGTGTTTAAGACCTCTGACTTAGGCAGTTCTAGACCCTCCTAAGGTGTTTAAAAGGAAAAAATCTAGGTGACAACAAATAACACATAGGACTACCAAATAGGGGAGCAGTTAAGGGGGCTCATGTTAACCTCCACATACATAGGAAAATAAGCAGCACGTCTCAAACACAAATTTTAGGATTTCAGAAATTCCTAGAACATGGTATCTAGGTGAGAATCACAAACACAGAATATGCAGCATTGTTTAGAGCGAAGTGACAAAATCCTAATCAGTTTACCTACTGATTTTAAAACCTGTTAAACCTGAGCAGTTTATAAATAAACAGAGCACCATTCACATTTTATTATAAGAACATTAATTACCTAAGGCTTGCCTAGGTGTGGGACTGTATGCAATCATAATTCTGGGAACTGACTGAAACAACTTGGAATTATTCCAACCTAGAGGTATGCTGATCTAAGTGATGACTATTATAGCAGGTGATTTTATACTGATTTATACCAGAACATGATACCTGTGTGTGTAGGGGATGTTCTTAACCTATTTATTTAAGCGACATGTTTCAAGGCAAATGCATATATAATCCTAAAACAGGATCTCTAAGGCACATGGAGAAGGTCGTTTTATTAGGCAGCATTAGCAATAACCTAATAATAGGATTGTTAGGTGATTAAGGCTTAGGCAGAAATTAGAAATGACAAACTATAGCAGGTTTTCTAATTTGCAAAGAATGCAGTAAACATGATTGTCCTAAGGCAAAATTTATAATGCACAGAGAGAGATGGTCGTTTGACTAAGCATAATTATAGCAGTGAACAACAAGTTTCTAGGTGATTATGACTTGAGCAGAATCAGAGATAAAGTGATGAACTACAGTATGACTTCTAATAGACGAAAGCAATAAACGTGAATATCTTAAGACAGAGTATCTAATGCACAAATTTAGCATGATTTTAATGCGAATAAGTATAGCAATCCTAAACATGATATCTATTGCATAACACAAACCTAGAACATAATTTCTACATTCAAAATCAGCATAATGTAAAACTTAAAACATGATTTCTACCCAGTTTACCCCACAGAATCATATAGCAACCCTCCCCTTTTTACTAGTTACCCCAATATCTGTTTACAAAGGATTATTACAGACCATGATTGAATAAATTACATAGATGAAATGTAAGCTATACTATAGGGAGCCTGAAGCAGGCCCAGAGTAAACCTAGGAGTACCAGGCCTTTAATATAGTCTCACAATGCCAAGAATCTCATAGCCAATGCGTGTACAAGTGTGTCATAGTTCCCTAAGGATCTCAAGGATCCCGGGCAGTGCTCACACCAAGACCATTCTCAGATAGGGACTGGTCATGTGCAGTGTGGAAGGGGCTAGTCCCAGTGTGCCAAAGTTCAAAGGAATTTCAGGGGATTCTTAGGCAGTACACACAGTGTAGGGGCAGAACCTAATGATCTAAGAGTAAAGTGAGAGTTCTTGACATAGTTTTGAAAGACGTAGTGAAAACAACAGTGTGGAGATAACCTTAGGTGTGAAAAGATTTTCCAAAATAGCAACCAGTTTTTAAGAAGATGCTAAGAGTGAAAATCAGTTTTTTAGAAGAATACTAAGAACATTTTGAAATCAGTTCTGAAGAGAGCAAATTTAGCAAACAACCAATCAATCATAGAATACTTGGGTTCATAGGCACTTAACAAGAAGGTTTTCACATAGGGGTGAAGGGGGTTGGGAATATATAGTAATCACATTAAGGGGGCACATGAACATGGTATAGGGAAGGCATATAGGCAACAAATACACATGACACTTAGGAGTCTTAGAGACTCAATAGGTTAGCCATGATAATAGGTAATTAAGACATGGAGAAAGGGTGTATTGGACAAAATTAGACATATGATTAGGGTCAGTCGAATGCATTAAGTAACCAACATGATCACATAGTCAAGGGATCAAACAGAAACCAATAACCATGCTGATCAAGTATCAAATAACCAAGTGAAGTTTAAACATGCTAATTACACATTGAACAAGACAGAATTTAGACATGCTAAGCAAAGAAGTAAACAGGAAGATAGATTGAATTCATAGCCCATAAACTAGTGCAGGAATGGAACACATAGAGTTTGGGTTTCAAAATTCAACTAGAGACATACCAGTTAAAGAAGAAAGTGCAGAATACAAAGCAAGTGTAGCCCCAATGTCTAGCCTTGGCTTTCAGCCGGCTAGACCAATAGTTGTCACAAGTAGCAGAGAAGGAAGAGAGAGTTTGAGTGCGAGTGTGTGTTTTTTGAACTTGTGTTCGTGTGTTAAGAAGTAAAATAAGAGAGTTTATATAGTAGTTATAGAGTAGAGAAAATAAGGTAAAGGAATCAGTAATCATCAATTAAGGGATCACAGAATCCAATCATACAAAGGAGTTCATCATAGTCCTCCCTTAATTGAGGGCAATTAGCCAACGGTAATGACAGGGATTAATTAAGGCAAGGGGTTCAAATCAGACCAAATAAAGGAGTAAATAATCAGGGGTCTAATTAAGGAAAGAATCATAAAGGAATACGTAAATATACAGTAATAAAATAAGGCAATAACGACTAATTAAGGTCGTAATCATGGAAACAAGCAAGATCTAGGCATACAGATCCTTAACAGAGCAAATTAATCAGCCAAATTAGCAACAATTCTGGAAGGAATATATCACCTCCCATAAATAAAAATAGACTAAGTAAAACTTCATAAACACAGAGAAGTGCCGAAAAATTGATTCAAAAACCCTAATAGAGAGTAGTTAGGACAAAAAATCACAGAGCAATGAATTTAACAAAGGAAAACCGTGTAAGTAAAAAATATAGAGTGAATAAATACGAATGGTAACATTGAAAGACCCAGAATCGAAGCAAAAAAAAATTAGAAGATCAGAGTTTCACATAAATCGACTAGGGTTTAAGTAACTTTTGCATAAATCAATCAAGAAGACTAAAGGATAATAGATTAAACATTGAAAATCAGAAAGACCTTTGAAAAACGACTTGTAATGAACCCTAGTTTAGGGAAAAGTCGGAAAATCAGTTAAAACCGAAACATTTCAAGGAAAAACATGTAAGAGTTGCTCGATTCGTCTCAGATCTATACAGACCTGAGAAGATCGAAGATAATAAACTAGGGTTTTTTAGAAAGCATAACAGAGATGAGAACACATGCCTATAAAACCATGGATTCATAGAAAAATAGGAAAGATTTCTTACTCATGGTCGAGCAAATGGCATGAGATAGGCAAAGAAATAAAAGGTGCAAACCAAAATGCCTAGGTTCCTTGAGATCCTCTCAAGGATCTAGGAAACCGATGAACCATAGCGAGTAGGAGGCCAGGATAGGCATGGGATGATATAGAAACATCATAGAATAGAGGGATAAGCTGGTGACGGTGCCTGAGAACTAGGGTTTGGGTAGAGAGCGTTGAGAGAGAAGAGAGAGGGTGACGGCGGAGGGAGAGGGTGGAAATGAAAGGGTTTGGTGGGTGGG
>ML292908.1:2046-35594 GCA_005239495.1 Nicotiana undulata | reverse complement strand
TTTGGGCCATTGAGGGATGATTAATTGAGTTAATCTTGATCCTTAGGCGACGTATAGCACTTTCCTTCAAGAGATATATTTTTTTCCGGACGCCGAGGCTCGGAATTGAATTTGCCAAGTATGTCAAGAATGTGTTTTTAAGGGAAATCCTTACTAAATCCTCCTCGAATCTTCCTAAAATGATATAATTATGTGTTTTTGGCTAGTTGCGAGCCATCGAGGGTGATTCGAAGGATTCGTGCGTCTTGTTGATTGGTCCGTTGGCCGGAGGAGCACTTGTCCAGGTGAGTCTCCTTTCCAAACTTTGTAAGGGGGAAATGTCCCCTAGGCTCTTTGTTGCTAATTGTACTCGTTGAGGGTGCTACGTACGCACCACGTGACGAGAGTCTGTACGTGGCATCTATACTGTATGTTGGGTAGCCGTAGGACCCACGAGCATGTTCTAACTATTTTTTGATATTATCTGATGTTTTTGTACGAGTTACTACTGATATATGATCAAATTGAGCTATGATAGCTGCGAATTAAATGTACATAATATTCAGATAAGAATTATGAACTCCATCAATTGAGTAATGGTGTTACTCCTAATATAATTGATAAAGAGCAAAGAATATTCCTTCCTATTCTTGAATAATGTGATAAATCTTAATAATGAGCCGTTGAGCTAAACGAAGGTGGTTAAAATTCCTTCCTATTCTTGAATAATGTGATAAGTCTTAATAATGAGCCGTTTAGCTAAACGAAGGTGGTTAAAATTCCTTCTTGTACTTGAATTGTTCCATTATGGTAATATTGTGAGCAAAGTGGATAATTTGATAAAATCCTAACTTTGGCTGTCAAGTAAGATGTGAGTATCCGATCCCGTTGAGTGTGGGCGAGTCGGTACCACGATGTCTACGTATACACATATATATATGCATTCATGCAGTCGCATACACGCATTCATGCGTTCATGGCCCCCGAGTCACAGGTTTGATTCGTGATCGGGGAGAACTCATATTTTTCTTGCCCCTGAGTCACAAGTTTGATTCGTGATCGGGGAGAATTTCACTTATGCTTTACTTGCCCCTGAGTCACAGGTTTGATTCGTGATCAGGGAGAATTTTACTACTATTTTCATCGGCCCCGAGTCACAGGTATGACTCGTGATCGGGGAGAGTTTTACTTTGCATAGTCAGCACACGAGTCGCAGGTATGATTCGCGATCGTGGGGAGCTTATCATTATTGAGTCAGCACACGAGTCGCAGGTATAATTCGCGATCGTGGGGAGCTTTTCATTATCGAGTCAGCACACGAGTCGCAGGTATAATTCGCGATCATGGGGAGATTATCATTATCGAGTCAGCACACGAGTCACATGTATGATTCGCGATCGTGGGGAGCTTATCATTATCGAGTCAGCACACGAGTCACATGTATGATTCGCGATCGTGGGGAGCTTATCACTATTGAGTCAGCGCACGGGTCGCATGTATGAATCGCGAATGTGTGGAGCTTTATGACCGTGTCAGTCCTTATGACCCACCCTTATGACTTAGGCCGATAGTCTTGTCCGTGTCGGATATATATATATATATATATATATATACTCATTGCATTCACAAGCATTTGCATTGAGTTGGGATCGTACGATGGTAAGTTGAGAAACAATACTGAGTATTGGAAAGTGAACAATTGAGAATAAAGGTAAAACCTTTCGGATAATGAGAAAGAAAACAATGATATAACTATGAACAACTTACAAAGAAAGACTAAGTTTGAGATCAGTTGTTACGTGTTCGTATACTTGATGTATTTTCTCATATGATTTATTGCTCAGCATGTATTTTATTTTACTATGTACTGGACCTTAGTGAGTATGTATTCTACCTCTCGTCACTACTCTTTACGAGTTTAGACGGGATACTCACTGGGTACATATTTGTTTATATGTACTCATGCTGCACTTTCTTTTTTTTCTGCACTTGACTGTGCAGGTACTGAGGCTGGTCTGTCCGGTCGTCCGCTTGTTGATAGATACTGATCGCGGCGTCGCTCCACACGGTGGGATGTCTTCTTGGCGTTCTCCTGACAACACCTCTGGAGCCTTCTAGTTTCATTTTTGCTCAGTCTTTTGTTCCAGATTGCGACTTGTATATTTTGTATATGTATTTCTACTGTTGTATCTATGTAGCCGCCCGTTGACACTGTGACAATAGTCCTGGCACACACACTTGTTGTAGTTATCGGGGTTGTACATATATTGGGCCTAGCTGTGGTTCAGCTTGTTTCTACGGCCTTACCCCATATTGTTATTGTATTCCGCCTTTTTATTATTATTGTTGTTCGTTGGCTTGCCTAATCTCGCCGTTAGGCGCCATCACGACCTGGACCGGTTTTGGGTCGTGACAATAAGCAATCAGAAATTATATGTACACAGTATCTCAACTCTCACAAGGAAGTCCACTCAGTACTAGAATTGGCCTTCAGGCCCAGGTAAAGTCCATCCCGAATTATACATAAACACAAGTGACGTAGTCACCTAGTACAGAGGAAAAGGACGATCCAGCCCCACGGAGAAGATCCATCTCCGGAACACATCACTCGGACAAGATCCATGTCTAGAGACGATCAATCCCTCAATATATCAATAACTCGAGACAAGATCTATGCCCAGGGAAGATCCATCCCTCAATATATTTGCGCTCAATGGGGGTGTAAAGACTACGGAGGGGCTCCTATAAGCCCAAGCGCTATATCAAGCCAACGAATGCATGATTCGAGAATCGCTGCGATGTGCAGTCCGATCTCATAACTGTCTCAATACCAGGCCCTCGACCTCACTCAGTCAATACTTTCCAGTCTCACTCACAGCTCACAGATGTGTGGGAATTAGCCCAAAAAAATGATAACATATAAATAAACTAACAATTACTGAGACTGAGGCATGAAACATATGCTATAACAGGACTGAGTACATGAAAGCAAATAGTCACAGATAGAGACAGCAATAACTGACCATTCCAATCTGAACATATTGACGAGAAGCCTTAGCATTTATACTTAACATGATTTGTAACATGTTTAAGGTAAATACAACCTTCACAGTACAAGTATCGGCCTGAAATAACCATTAGGCAGTGCCATGGGATGAGCCATGCCACAATTATTCAGTGTACGCCCGCATGCCCGTCACTTAGCACGTGTGCCACCTTAATTAACATCAAATACCAGATAAATTGGGGTTTCGAACCCTGAGTCCCAAGTTTGGAAACGTTACTTACCTCAAAACCAGCTAAAATACTATTCTGCAGTGCCCTTGCCTCTAAATTCGGCCTCCGAGTGCTCCAAATCTACCAACAATCAGATTTATACCATTATAATATGCCAAGGAATGAAACCCAATCGAAATTTATATATTTTAAGCACAAAACCCGAAATTAGTCAAAACTCGAACCCCAATCCCACATCTCGGAACTCGACAAACTTTATGCCAAAACGATCCTCATCTTCTTACGAGTCTATACATAGAAAGAACGCTAAAATCGGAGTCCAAATGACCCCTCAAATCACCCCTAGAAGATCTCTTAAACGCAAGCCCTAGTCTCAACTTTTCTATTTATTTTCCTTAATTAAACACTGTTAATTTAGTCCTTAATCACATATAATCGAGTTATGAAGTCCAAAAACCTTACCTTAATGAAGAACTATGGTCTCCCTCTTCAAAACCCCTCTAAAAGCTTGAAACCCGTATGAAAAATGGTGAGATGAAGACCAAAATGCGCTAAGTCCAACTTATATAGGTTCTGTCTAGGATTCTCGCACTTGCGACCAAAACCTCGCACCTGCGGACCCGCACCTGCGGTCCCAGGTGCGCATCTGCGAGAAATCATTAAAAGGCGAAGTTCCGCACCTGCGACTCTGCAGGTGCGGCCCCACGTTCGCATCTGAGGACTTCATAATAACAGTGAGAACATAGCAATACTAAACATGATTAAGCAGGGTTGAGCGTAGTATCAGAACAACTTAGGGTAACAATTGTTTTTGCATAACAGGTGCATACCAGAACTAGGCAACACATGGACAAGCATTCAAAGACAGAGTAGAGTCACATGGAGACAGACTACAAGGAAAGTATGTTCATGAATATGCTGGTCCTAAGAAGGGTTAGGAGATAACTAGGATGCTAAGTAAAATAGGTTAACCCCATGTTGAAAAGCAAAACAATAGACAGAAACATATTAGTAAAATGATAAACTGAAGCAGTAGAAGAAACCCATTGGTTTGGGAACTTGAATTTAAATAAGAACATACCAGTTAAGGATAATATACACAAAGTGAAGAACACGAGAGTGAAACAATTAGCCTTGGCTTGCGGCCGACTAATTTCAGTAACAATAGCAAGTAACAAGAGCAGAAAGTTTAAGTGTGAGAGAGTTATTTAACTAATGTGTTCGTCTGTGTAGACTGTCTAATGAGAGTAGAAGAGAGCATATATATATTAGTTTGAAAGCTAGGTAAATAAGTTAAGAATCCAATTGTTCAGTAATTATAGAAATCTGGATCAATTAAAATAAAATCAATCGAAGTCTTCCCTTAATTAAGGGAATCATTTCAAACGGTAAAGGACATGAACAAATTAAGGAAAGAAATCATATATAGATGGAGTATAACAAATAGAAAGACTTCAAACAGTACAGGTATATAACAGGTAATTAAGGCTAGGTTCATAAAGTTCTAACTAAGGAAATAATATTAAGAATCAGTAAATAATACAATCAATCGTAAAAAAAAGGCAAGCAGTAATTTGAAAGTCGTGAAACATAGGGAAATAATCAGAAATAGGCATATGAGTATCAACCCAGTAAATCAGGGATTCAAATAATCAAAGTAATAGTAATTTTAAGGGAGATATTATAAACTTCCAAGACTAAACAAATAAACAGAGTAAAAACAGGCAGAACCAAATCGGAAAACGTAATGAGATGTTACCAGGGCAAAAATAACAACAATTATCAAATTAATCGAAGCAAATTCATGAGAATCAAACATACAGTTTATCAAGTTCCAACTCCAATGTGTTTTTTCTACTGCTTCAGTTTATCATTTTACTAATCCATCTCTGTCTATTGCTTGGCTTTCCAACATGTGGTTAATTTGTTTTACTTAGTATACTAGCTATGTCTTAACCCTTTTAAGATCAACATGTTTATTAACCTGTAGTCTGTCTAAATTTGACTCTACTCTATTTCTGAATGTTTGTTTACTTGCTACTTAGTTTCTGGTATGCACATGTTTGCAAAGTAATCTGTTACCTTAAGCTGTTATGATTCTATGCTTAATCATGTCCCTCACTGCTTGTTCTAGAGTTCATGCAGCTATATGTATTATTAACTATCCCCTAATCCCATGACCCCCCTACAAGAACTTCTTTGATTCTGTCTGTTAGGTGTTCACTATATATGCTCTATATGTCCCCAAACTCCCATTGCCCCTGTGTGAAAGGCTGTTGTTTGAAGAGATTCTGATCCTGTTGGCTTTGAGTTACCTTGCTGTTTGTTTGGTTCCTCAAGTGTTTACAATATTCTTACCTAACTTATTTCAGTACTAAACACCTTTTATATTTTGTATAAAACTTCAACTGAGTCCTTTTCAAACTGTTTTCATAGCAAAACCCTTTTCAAAACTATGTCAAGCACTCTCACTCTACTCTTAGGCCCTTAGGTTCTACCCCTCCAGTGTGTGACTGCCTTGGGATTCCTGTGAGATCCCTATGAACTCTGATGGACTGGGAATGGCTCTTCCACGCTGCACTTACTCAGTTATGGTTATGAAATCTGGGTGTCAGCACTGCCAGGGATCCCTGAGGTCTTTAGGGAACTCTGACACACCCGGACATGAGACTGGCTATGGCTTTGTCACTTGAGGTTATGGAAGATCTGGTACACTTGGGCCTGCTTCAGGCTCCCTATAGCTTAACTTCTTCTTTCCCTTTATCTATTTATGTAATTTATTCAAGTGGTCTGTAATAATTATTTGTAAACGAACATTGGGGATGGCTAGTGAAAATGAGGAGGGTAGCTAGACAATTCTATTAATATCATTAGGGTAGAAAGCATGTCCTAGGTTTTATATTACTTATATTTGCATTAGAATCCATGTTTTAGGACCAACATATTTATTCCAAACATACACTTTATATCATGTCCCTAGGATGTCATGTCTACTGCTTCAGCATCTCATATATGTTTTATGTCTATCACTTAGAAATCCTGCTCCTAGGACAATAAACAACGGTAACATAAAAGTTGTTACTCTTGTGCATTCAGAACCATGTCTTAATAATTCTGTAACTCTTTTGTGCATTTAGAAACCATGCCGTAGGAGTTCTGAAATTGTGTGTCAACAATTCTGCATTTTGCATATTAGATAGCATGCTCTAAGATTCCGTTTGCATTTGCTTAACCACACCTAGTTTATACTACTGATTCATGAAAAGGTATAAAACAGTCTCACGTATAAATATCATGTTTGCTTTTAAAACTGGTAACAATCTCTGCATTCTCAGATTTACATCACTTAGAACAACATGTTTTAGGTAAAACAACCTCTGAACTGTTTAATAATTCTGACCACTGTTATCCTACACAGTCTCACGCCTAGGCAAGCCTTAGGTAATTAATCCCTATAAAACTGTAAACTGCTTTTGTTTGATTGTGCTTACTGTTTAAAGGCTAACAAGTTAAAAATCAGTAGGCAAATTGGTTAGGGTCCTATTTCTGAGCTTATGAAACAAAGCTGCATATTTCTGTGCATTGATATTCACTTAGATATCCTGTCTTAGGGTCCTGTCTAATAAAACTGCCTCTTGTTTGTGTTTGAGACGTGTTGCTTATGTGCATTATCTGTGGGTAAACTTGGTCCTCTTAACTGCTTTTCCTGCACTTATTTGTTAAGTCCTACTTGTTCTTGCCTGTCGCCTAGAATTTTAGCCTTTTTTTTAAAATCTTAGGGTTTTTTCTAGAACTACCCATATCTAGAGGTCCTAAATTCCTCCAGGACCACAAGGAAGGGACGGGTAACATCACGCATAGAGATCTTCAAATAAAACACGCATAAATAACCGCTAAGGGGTGGGATAAAGGGTAGATATGAATATGATGACCAGTGCGCTAATGCCACGTGTAGCCCCTCACTGAGGAGTGATTACCGGGCATTGCATTGATGTGATCCTATAGGATAAACAACTTAGGACTCCCTTATCTTTTACATCTATGTGCTTAGACTATAAATCTTTTTAAAACTTTATTACATATGTGTGCTTAGACTACGAATCTTTTCAAACCACTATCTGTCTACATATGTATACTTTGACTGCCTATTTGCTACTTGTTTAAATTCACAAAGCTCGTTTGGCCGGGAATCACAGTTGTGGACTTTGAGGGGTGCCTAACACCTTCCCCTTGGAGTAATTTCAAGCCCTTACCCAATCTATGGTTATTCAATTAGTGTTATTGTGACCCTTAATAGGTTCCCTAACGCACCTTAATTCGTTAGGTGGCGACTCTTCAAATTACATCCTTCATCCCAAAAGGAAACGAGTTTTCCCAACGAAACCCTGACTGATCCGAAAGGAGAGGAAAAAGGGGGCGGGACAACATGGGGACTTTGCTGGGGACTTTAGAATTTTACCATTTCAAACAACTTTGTGAATTTGTATCTTTACTTTATTAATACCTGCAACCTTTCCCTTTCCCCTTTATGTGCAATTAATTATTTATTTCTTTCAAGTACTTATTTCTTCAAAACAATGCTGACATGTTTCTTTGTTTTCCTTTGTAACTGCTTTAAATTATAACTGTTGTATTTATCGCTTCCATAACGTGCAAATACATGACAACATTCCTTTATTGCTTATTTATTGCTGCATAATCATGCTCAACATCATATTCCACTCGTGCCAATACAAATCCTATAGCAACACTTGATGAGTGGTTGCGCTCTTTCTATTTTATCACCCTTAAATTCTGAAAGGCTTATTTGCGGTAAAACCAGTCGATCAACGGTGCAGTTGATGGTTCCGTGCCTTCCCCCTTGAGTTGTCCTCTCAAGAGTACCAGTCTAAAACCCCATAGAAAACCTTACTCTGTTATAATGTGCATGCATCATGGTCAAACCTAGTCGGGTTAATGTGTCGTCCGCACAATAACCCTTTAAGATAGCCTTGTCCAAAGTCCACCGGGTTTTCATAATCCCAATGGACGCAATCACATTCTGTGTATTTATTTGGAGAACTAAATGCCTGTATGCTAATCATAAATGTATAAATGGTCGAGTCTGGCAGGGGTAAGGGCCTAACTATTTTTGTCTTGTAGAAAATGAGGCACGAGGTCCCCAGATTCGGTATGGTTAGAAATATCTCTCCAATGCTCCTGAAATGGTGGGAGGATCTTCCCTCCAGTGATAAGAAACACGTCAAGAAATACCTGGGCAATCTACTCTCACTTATGGACATCCAATCAAACAACATATTGATTGAGGCTGCCACCTTATTTTGGGATAGTGAAATAGCTGTATTCCGCTTTGGGAATATTGAGATGACACCGCATTTAGAAGAGATAGGAGGACTAGCTGGGTTAGTTTGGGAGACCCCTGGGTTGTTGGTGCCTGAGAACCGCACAGGCAGAGGTTTCTTGAAAATGATGGGGTTGAAGAAGAATGCTGAGTTGGAGTGTCTGAAACAGTCATACATATCCTTCGAGTATTTATATGAAAGATACGGTCACGGAAAGTCGTACCGTACCTATCATGATGAGTTTGCCATCACTTCTCTGGGTCATATCCACTGTAGGGTATTCGTATTCATTGTATGCTTTCTGGGACTGATGGTGTTTCCAACCAAGAGGGAAAGGATTCACACTAGGCTAGCCATGGTAACCAAGGCCTTGATGGAGGGGATTAACGGGCAAGCCTTCAGCATTTTCCCTATGATCATATCTGATATGTACCGAGCCTTGAAACGTTGTCAAAGAGGAGATACGCATTTTGAGGGTTGCAACTTGTTGCTGCAACTATGGCTCTTAGAACATCTTCAAAAGGGCCAGTACCACCAAGATTTTCCGAGAAGGGAGTGGAACGATCACATTGCCTTCCATCACCCCAAGCAGATGACATATATTCCCGACAGATTTGCTCAGCCAGAGATTGCCAATGAGTGGGTAGAGTTCTTTGATAACCTAACTGAAGAGCAGGTGCAATGGATGTTCGAGTGGTTCCCAATGGACGAATTCATCAACAGGTCCAGGGATGCACCACACCTAGTGCTGATCAGGTCAGAGGTATATATCCTTACGTTCCTCTCCGAGTCATGAGACAAGCAGGCAGAAAGCAAGTTGTTCCAAGGGTTAATAAGATGAGTCATTTCCGAGCTGACTTCCAGGATGGTTATGTTCCCTACAAGTGCCAAGCCAACACATGTGGCACTGTAAAATCATAATGGAGAAGAACACAATTGAATCAGATAGGTACCATGCAGGATGTGCAACTTTATACCCGGCGTGGTTGGAAGACGACTTAGATGGGTTAGTGAGGCCAGGAATCAACCGAGGTCACAGAATCATAGACGAGAATGCCGAGGTTCAGGTCAAGTACAACCGGCTGCGCAAAAGGACCCACGAGTCCGAGAATGAGCACCGGGAGATACATAAAACCAACAAAAGGTTGATCGAAGAATGGAAAGACATGGCTATCCGTTCCAACAAGAAGCTGGAATACTTGGAGCGAGGAATAGTAGAGCTGGAAGGTAAAATCATCAAGAGGGTCGAAGACTGTCAGAAAGTCGAGGGAAATAAAGGAGGACACCTGGCCAGTGCGTACCTGCTGCTGGGATAGCGTGAGCTAGGGAATTTGTTCGATGGGATCAAGGATGCCGAATCTGGGGAAGGTCCTTCTGGGACTAAGTAGGATAGGTTTTACTTTTTTGCTTTTATCAATGTAATAAGGCCAAGTGACATTAGTAACTTTATTTCCTGCTTATTATTTTAGTGTCGTTTTGGATTTGTCTATTTATAATAATGAAATGAGGCATTCTGGCATCTAAGTTCTCCAAATCAACTTGTCGCTAAGCCTACCTCGGGCACAACGAGGCTCCCAAATTAGGACACGCTTTATACTCTTGCAATATGTGTTTAAATACTGCAATATTTTCTCATGATCCTCACTGACTTGGCTACCTTTTGTTTGTGTTTTTTTTCTTTTGATTATTACCCTCCCCAAAGGTTGGTTCGTGCATTCTGGCATCATTATCATACCACACAAGATCCAGGGGCCCTCCACCTTCTCTTCCTCCTACTCCACCTAAGGGAAAAACCAAAGGCAAAGGCAAAATGGAATATGTGAGCAATATCAGAAAGGAAAACACAATGCCAACTGAACGAACATAAGCTTATGACAGTTAAGGTACTCAGGTCCAGAACGACGCTATGTCACAACTCGAGCAACGGTTGTTGAAGCTCCAAGGGGAGCTTGAGCATGTCCGTAATTCGGCAAATTTATCCTTCTCACTTAGTGTTCCATATGTCAATCATCTGAGCACGCAAAATCCGATACCTTCTCAGAGTAGGCCAAACAAACAGAATTCTCCCACAAATCACCATCATACAGCTCCACCGAAAAATCAAACTATTCCACCACAACACAACACTTGCCACACTCCGAGAAACACCCCACTGATCGTCCCTGAACCACAAAACTCCACAAATGACCACCTATATGCTCAGGCGCCAGGCCATCATAACAACCCCATATACGTGGATACTCTACCTCACTCCACCCACCCCATTTCTTACACACCTGAATCCTGTGAGAAGGATATGCTTATCAAGAATTTTGCCGAAGAACTCAAGAAGCTGACTTGCCGAGTTCAAGTTATTGAAGGAAGTAAGGGAGTTGAAGGATTAAACTATGAAGATCTCTGCATACAGCCCGATGTTGAACTACCAGAGGGTTACAAGCCTCCTAAGTTCGAGATGTTCGACGATACAGGTGATCCGAGGGTCCATCTGAGGACCTATTGTGATAAATTGGTTGGAGTAGGAAGAGGCGAGAAGATTCGTGTGAAGTTATTCATGAGGAGCCTCACTGGAGATGCTTTGTCTGGGTACATCATCCAAGACCCTAAGAAGTGGTCCAACTGGGTGAACATGGCATCAGATTTCATGGACCGATTCAGGTTCAATACGGAAAATGCACCAGACATGTTTTACATCCAGAATCTTAAGAAAAATCCCAATGAAACTTTTCACGGGTATGCCACTCGCTGGAGCACTGAAGCAGCCAAGGTCAGGCCTGCCCTAAATGAAGAACAAATGAACAAATTCTTTGTCCGGGCACAAGAACCACAATATTATGAGAGGCTGATGGTGATTGAAAACCACAAATTCTCTAACATCATCAAGTTAGGTGAAAGAATTGAAGGGATTAAGAGCGGAATGATTACCAATTTTGAATCACTACAAGCCACAAACAAAGCCTTGCAGTCTGGGGGCATATCCAAGAAGAAGGACACAGGAACGGTAATGGTTGCACAGGGACCCAAGTCCCCGTTGGTATACCGAACTTCCCCAGTTACATACCAAGCACCCCCGCCTACATATCAGTTAGCACCTCCACCAAAATATCAGCCATCTCCCCCACCTACTTATCAACCTACATCTCCCAGATATTCCCAACCGTCCCCTGTTTATCATAGATACAACTCTCAACCATCTCACTTCCAATTACCCCCTACTCGTCAAAATTTCCCAAGATCTCGACCCAGTTTTGACCGCAGGCCGCCCAAGAAATATATTTCCATTATTGATACTATTGACCAGCTGTATGAAAGATTAAAAGCTGCTGGTTACATTAATCATATCCCTGCTGTGACTCCTGAAAATCCATCCCAGTGGGTCAATCCAAATAAAACATGTGCATACCATTACGGCATGAAGGGATATACCATTGATGAATGCCACTCATTGAAAGATAAGATCCAGTCTCTGATTGATAATAAGATCATTCAAGCAAAGGAAAATACTCCAAATGTTCGCAACAATCCGCTCCCAGACTATAGGGGTGGAGGCATCAACATGATAGAGATAGAGGAAGAATGGGACCCAGAGGGTTCGATCGGGTTGATCATAGAAGGTGATGATCCAAAGAAGCCAGCAGTCACACTTAATCCTATAATAGTCCAGATTCAGCCATCAGGAAATGTTGAGGAAGCTACGTCAGTCCCATTTGAGTTTGAAGCGGCATCACCCGCAGATGCACCTGTGCCGTTTGAGGTCAAAGTAATGCCACCTGCCGCTTTACTCGTCCCATTTGAAGTAAAGGTAGCCACACCAATAACAGTGACAGTGTCAACTATGCCGCATTTCAACACTAATGTTGTACCTTGGGATTACGTAGCTGAAGCAAGAAGGAAAGGTAAGGTCAAGATAGAAGAAGCTGGCGCCGCATAGAGGATGAACAGGACCGGCAGGGTCTATACACCTGAACACTTGGAAGAGTCTAGCAAACAGGCTTCCAACAGACCACCCATCATTGAGACAAGTCCGGATGATATCTGGAGGAAGGTGCAAGCCAAATAATATTCAGTCATCGATCAGCTGAACAAAACTCCAGCCTAGAAACCCATCTTGTCATTACTGCAGAATTCGAAAACGCACAGGAATGCTTTGATGAGAGTGTTGAACTAAGCATATTTTCCAAATAACATCACCAGTGGAGAAATAGACAACATTGTAGGACAGGTGCTGGAAAGTCATAAGATCACTTTCCACGAGGACGAGCTTCCACCTGAAGGGTTAAGTCATAACAAGGCACTGCACATCACTGTGCAATGTGAGGATTACTTTATCACAAGGGTTCTGATTGATGGGGAATCCAGCCTCAACATCTTCCCATTGACAACACTCAAAAAATTAGGCAAGGGATTATACGAGATACGAGGAGGGTCCATGAATGTAAAGCCTTTCGACGGTTCTCAAAGGTTTACCATTGGTGAGATCAGTCTTTGTCTGCAAATGGGACCCACATGGTTCGAGGTTGAATTTCAGGTGATAGATATATCGGCTTCCTACAACCTGTTATTGGGACGGCCATGGATACATGCCGCTGGGGCCGTGGCATCAACATTACATCAGGCAGTGAAATTCGAGTGGAACCACCAAAAAGTAATCATCCATGGAGATGGAAGAAACCATATCCATAGCCGCCAGACCATCCCGGTGGTTGAAGGTAGAAGAAGGCTGGGTTGAGAACCTACCACCACATCGAGCGGGTTAACAAAATAGACAAGGATAAGTGGTGGGATAGTAAGATCGAGAGCATATTGAACTGGAGCGTGTACGAGCTTGGGAACCACTTTTGGGTTGGGATACAAATACACTTGGCAAGAGTATAAGAACTGGTCTCCACCATGGCGCGGTCCCTATTATCCATTGGAACAACCCATACCGCATCTGGAGCAGACTTTCCAACAAATCTGATATCATATGGGGGTCAGAACAAGAAGAAGCACTAGCAACCTTGAAGAATCTATTCCTAGAAGTTGAAGACATAGATTGTTGTGTTATTGTCGATGAAGAAAAGGAGGAGGAGGAGGAGGAGGAGGAGGAGGAGGAGGAGGAGTAAGGCCCTTTCATTCAAGCCGTGAGCAAAAGATCATTCCGTAAGAACTGGACTGTCAGAACATCCAGGGCCCGACGAGTCCCGGGGTAGCAAGGCTGAACAAGCATTGTTTATTTCATTTTGCTAATGATTTCCTTTTCGCATTTCTGTTTTCCAATAAAATCTCAAATGTTCCCAAAACATTCGTTTAAATTATCAAAAAACTACTTTTATGTTTCAACAAATCAGTATTTATTTATTATCGTTTTTCTCTCATTACTTTTATCTATACAACATTACTATTTCTTGTCTTGATGAACCAATGACTGTGACATATAATGAGACAACGCAACAAAAGGAAAATGATTCATAAGAAGAGGATGTCATACCCGATGAAATTGTCAGAGAAGTTGAGGATTTTGAGAATAGACCTAAGTCTAATCTGGACGAAACTGAGGTAGTAAACCTAGGAGATTCAGAGCATCCACTTGTCACCGTCAGAAAAGGAAGAATACACACAATTCTTGAAAGAGTATGAAAACATAGTCACATGGTCGTATGATGACATGACTGGTCTAAGTACGTACATTGTGGCTCACAAACTGCCAACCAATCCAATATGCCCGCCGGTAAAGCAGAAGCTCAGGAAGTTCAATCCGGATACGAGCCTGAAAATCAAGGAGGAGGTTACCAAGAAAATCAACGCCAAGGTCCTTAGGGTGGTTGAATATCCAACATGGTTAGCCAACATCGTGCCAGTGCCTAAGAAGGACGTAAAGGTCAGGGTTTGTGTCGACTATCGGGATCTCAACCGGGCCAGTCCAAAGGATGATTTCCCTCTGCCATACATACACATCCTAATTGATAATTGTGACAAACACGAACTTCAGTCGTTCGTAGATTGCTTTGCCGGTTACCATCATATTTGGATGGACGAGGAAGACGTTGATAAAACCGCTTTCATCACGTCGTGGGGATTCTACTGTTATAAGATGATTCCATTCGGCCTAAAGAATGCTGGGGCCACTTATATGAGAGCTATGACCACTATCTTCCATGACATGATACATAAAGAGATCGAGGTATATGTGGATGACATATCAAGTCCAAGAAAGCCACCGACCACATAGCAGATTTGAGGAAGTTATTCAACAAATTGTGGAAATACAACTTGAAATTAAACCCCGCCAAGTGTGAATTCAGGGTTCCCGCAGGATAATTACTAGGATTCATCGTCAGCCATCAAGGAATAGAATTGGATCCATCAAAGGTCAAAGCCATCCAAGAGTTACCACCGCCAAAGAACAAGAAAGATGTGATGAGTTTCCTGGGATGCCTTAATTACATCAGCCGATTCATAACCCAGTCCACGGTAATATGTGAACCGATATTCAAGATGCTGAAAAAAGATGCTGCAACCAGATGGACCGAGGATTGTCAAAAGGCATTCGACAGAATCAAGGAATATTTATCAACACCGCCGGTCTTGGTGCCGCCAGAGCCAAGTAGACCCTTGCTACTCTACCTCGCAGTACTAGATGGAGCTTTCGGCTGCGTCCTAGGGCAGCACGACGAGACAGGGAGAAAAGATCAGGCTATATATTATCTGAGTAAGAAGTTCACTCCATACGAGGCACGATATTCTCCACTGGAACGTACCTGTTTTGCTCTAACCTGGGTAGCCCAGAAGATGAGGCACTACTTCTGTGCCTACACAACATATCGCATATCAAGGATGGATCCCTTGAAGTATATCTTTCAGAAACCCATGCCCACCGGCAAGCTGGCCAAGTGGAAAATCATGCTGAGTGAGTTCGACATCGTCTATGTGACTCAGAAAGCGGTCAAGGGGCAAGCATTGGCAGATCATCTTGCCGAGAACCCTGTGGACGGAGAATACAAGCCCCTGAAGACGTATTTTCCCGATGAAGAAGTGTCGTTCATAGGAGAAGACATTGCAGAATCCTTTGATGGCTGGAGAATGTTCTTCGACGGAGCAGCGAGTTTCAAAGGAGTCGGTATTGGAGCAGTCTTGGTATCAGAAACTGGTCAACATTACTCGGTATCTGCCAAACTTGGATTTCCCTGCACCAACAATATGGCGGAAAGCCTACATCTTAGGCTCAACATGGTCATTGACATGAATATTCAGGAGCTGCTGGTAATTTGTGACTCAGATTTTCTTATACACCAAGTGCAAGGAGAATGGGATACCAAGAATTCCAAGATACTACCGTATCTGCACCATGTGCAGAAATTGAGAAAGAGGTTCAAAAAGATAGAATTTCGGCACGTCCCCTGAATTCAGAACGAGTTTGCCGATGCATTGGCCACTCTATCATCCATGATACAACATCCAGATAAGAACTTCATTGATCCTATTCCGGTAAAGATCCATAGTCAGCCGGTATATTGTACCCATGTTGAGGAAGAAGCAAACAGAAAACCATGGTTCCACGACATCAAAGAGTACTTGGTAAAGGGAGAGTACCCGAGGCATGCAAATCATGTCCAGAAACGCACGCTTCGTAGATTGTCCAATAATTTCTTTCACACCGGAGGAACCCTATACATGAGAAATCCCGATTTGGGATTACTGAGATGTGTCGATGCAAAGGAAGCCTCCAAACTACTTGAGGATATACATGCTGGGACCTGAGGCCCACATATGAATGGTTTTGTCTTGGCAAAGAAGATACTCATGGCCGATTATTTCTGGATGACCATGGAAACGGACTACATCCAGTATGTTCGGAAATGCTATCAATGTCAAGTACATGTAGATATGATAAAAGTACCCCCAAGTGAGCTCAATGCAACATGCTCACCTTGGCCATTCGCCACCCGGGGAATGGACACTGGCGAATGGACGTCATTAGACCAATCGAGCCCACCGCCTCGAATGGTCACATGTTCATCCTGGTTGCTATTGATTACTTCACCAAATGGGTCGAAGCAGCATCTTACAAATCAGTGACTAAGAAAGTCATGGCAGACTTTGTCCGCAACCGTATTGTTTGCCGATTCGGAGTCCCGGAATCAATGATCACCGACAACGGCCCCAATCTCAACAATGATCTGATGAAAGCCATGTGCGAGACTTTCTAAATCAAGCACAAGAATTCCACAACTTATATACCTCAGATGAATGGAGCTGTAGAACCCACCAACAAACACATCAAGAAGATATTGAGAAAGATGATAGAAAAACACAAACAGTGGCACGAAAAGCTATCATTTGCCTTACTGTGATACTGTACCACAGTCCGTACGTCAACTGGGGAAACTTCTTACTTGTTGGTTTATGGTAAAAAAGCTGTTATTCCTGCCGAAGTGGAGATCCCTTCCTTGAGAATCATACAAGAAGCTGAGCTCAGCGACGCAGAATGGATAATGAGTCGTTACGAGAAACTAGCCCTCATAGACGGGAAGAGACTGAATGCAGTATGTCACAGACAACTTTATCATAATAGAATGACCAGAGAATTCAACAAAATAGTCTAGCCAAGAGAGTTCACAGCGGGGCAGCTGGTGTTAAAGAAGATCTTCTCACATCAAGATGAAGCCAAAGGGAAATTCTCTCCCAACTGGAAATGTCCGTATATGGTTCACCGAGTGTTGGCAGGAGGAGCTCTTATACTTGCAAAAATGGACGGATAAGTCTGGCCAAAATCCTTCAATTCAGATGCAGCCAAGTGATACTATGTGTAATTCTTTATGCTTTTCCCAAATGATGTAAATTGATCTATGCCTGACCTGATTCCCATTTAAGAGGGTTTACGTAGGCAGCCCTATGGGTTCGGTCACAATTCAATAAAATCTTATTTCCCCCCCAATCAGAGACTGGGGCAGAATTTTGAGGAGGACCCTCAAAATTCCGAAGTAAGTTCAGCCGATCGCAGCAATGTGCAAATGTTAGAGACGTCAACCCATCCAACTGGGGTAGAATTTTGAGAAGGACCCTCAAAATTCCGTAGCATGAGAGGTTGCAATGTCTCGGACCGTGTCACATTCGCGGGTTCATCTAGATTTCTTAAAATATATTTTTATTATGCCTTTAAAAAATCATGCATGCTTGTTTTCAAAAATAGCTCTGTTTAGCAAACGCTACCCCGATGATATAAACGGGATCATCAGACCAAGCAGAACGAGTCAAGCAAAGTCAGCGGGGATACAAACCAACCTTCCCCATCTACAGAACTCACGATTTTTCTTTGGATACAGGAACAAAGAACAAACATGTTTCAAAGTCACAAATCTCAACACAGTCGCAAATGCCAAAATTTACTATCAGCACAAAGAACAAACATGTTCAAAGTCTCAATTCTCGAAACCATTGCAATTGCCGAAATTTTCTACCAGCACAAAGGATAACATGCTTCGTAATCACAATTCGCACAACAATCGCGATGCCGCAATCTGCCACCAGCTAAGAAATTCTACTACCATTGGCTATTTATTCATCTTGCATAAGGCTAATCTCTGCCTTCCATTTGCATGAGGCTAAGCTTTTCCTCTTTCTACAGGAGGTTAAGCTATACCTCCATCTTGCATAAGGCTAACCTCTGCCTTCCCTGGCATAAGGCTAATCGCTGCCTTCCCCTGCATGAGACTAAGTTCTATCTCCATCTTGCATAAGGCTAATCTCTGCCTTCCATCTTGCATAAGGCTAATCTCTGCCTTCCATCTTGCATAAGGCTAAGCTCTGTCTCCATCTTGCATAAGGCTAATCTCTACCTTCCCCCGCATGAGTCTAAGCTCTGCCTCCATCTGCATAAGGCGAATCTCTGCCTTCCCTTCCATAAGGCTAATCTCTGCCTTCCCCCGCATAAGGGTAATCTCTGCCTTCCCCCACATAAGGCTAATCTCTGCCTTCCCCCACATAAGGCTAATGTCTTCCTTCCCCCGCATAAGGCTAATCTCTTCCTTCCCCCGCATAAGGCTAATCTCTGCCTTCCCCCGCATAAGGATAATCTCTGCCTTCATCTTGCATAAGGTTAAACTCTGCCTTCCCCCGTATAAGGCTAATCTATGCCTAACCCCACATAAGGCTAATGTCTGTCTTCATCTACATAAGTCTAAGCTCTTCCTTCATCTGCATAAGGCTAAGATCTGCCCTCATCTGCATAAGGCTAAGCTCTGCCTTCATCTGCATAAGGCTAAGCTCTTCCTTCATTTGCATGAGACTAAGCTATGTCTCCATACTTGCATGAGGCTAAGCTCTGCCTCCAATTTACTTTTCACCGAGACTAAGCGCTGTCTCTCAAACATTATTTACTTTGCTCCTCTTTCGGGCTAATCTATGCCCCCAATTCGCAAAACTAAGCCTTGTCTTGTTGACATCATGTTATTGCATTTCATGGGCTAAAATATCGCCAACTTGTCCAAAGGCGTCATATTCTAACGGCATCATCCTCATAGACGGAAGACACTATGTCATGGCCTGAGGATCTCTCTCGATTTTGCATATTCAAAGGCATCATAGTTCGGAGGCACCATCTTCATGGCCCGAGAACATCATTTCATGTCCTGCGAATCTCTCATCCAAAATTCTTTGCCCAGGACGTCATGGGATGACGATGTCATCCCTAACCGTCCGAAGACAACTTTCATAGTCCAAAGGTAACATGCATCATGTTTAAATTTATGCACAATATATGCTTGTAGTATTTTTATTTGCAGGTAACCTAGCAAGCAACGACTATCCCGGCAGGAGCGATCCCGCTCCAGTTCTCCCAACCATATCATACCTGATCTCCCCGTAAACCGTTCATTCGCCCATCCCTAGATATTGCGTCTGTTCTTGCAATGACTTCACCAGTATGTTTCGCCGATGAATCCTGAACTACATACGACCTGATTCCTATAAAACTAGGGATATGTAGGCAGCTCAGAAGCCAGGGTGCGACCTAAATCTCTCAAACCATTTCGCTCGGTCAAAATTGGCCATCATATCTTTACCCGACAACTCCTTCATCCTTTCCGGGTAAAGAGGGGCAGCTGTTGATACCAATTTTTCCGAAAAATATTTTAAATTGCATATATACCTTCAAAATCATGCATTAATAGCAATCGGTATTTTTCCATAATTTTTCTACAATTTTATTAATTTATCCAGTATTTTATTTCCAATAAATAATTATAAAATTTGCATCACAAATGATTTCAAAAGCATTTCTTGATTTAATTTATTTTTATGGTCCCATTAAGGCCAAATTATTCCATAAATAGCCAATTTGGCACCTTTTGGCTATAATCGCAATAACTTTGCAATTATAGCCCACGCATATAATTTTGTGCTATTTTTTACCGGAAATTAGTCCTTTATATCTTTAAATAACAAGTAATCATTTTAAAGTTATTTTCATGCATATGATTCATTTTTATAATTAGTAATTATTTTATAAATATATTGTTTATTAAACTATCTTGGTATTTAACAAATAACCCATCCCTATTTCAATTTTAGCTTAAATTAATTAACCAACCCCTATTAAGCCATCCCAAAAACGTCTGATTAAACCAACCCAAACCCCAAGCCCAATTCCTAAATCTACCCGGCCTAGTCCTGGTTAGATCTTGGTCGTTGATCAATTTTGATCAACGGTCCGGATTTAACATTTCCTAATTTAACCTAAAGACCACCCAAAACCCCCACATTCTCTCATCCTCACCCGCCGTCACTCCTCTCATTCTCTCTGCCCTAACCATGGCTTCCACCCGCCGTTGCTTGCTCGCCGTTGATTATGGTGGTTCACCACCACTCCTAGCTCTAATGGCTCCCTCCCCATGGCCGGAACTCTTGCTACCCTGAGGTCTTCAAGGGACCAGTGGCTGTTCACTCACACCCCCTAGGCCTGTGCTCGCCGTTCTCAGGCCACCATGGCCCGATTGAGTAAGATCTTCACATTTTATCACTAAATCTGTGGCTTTTGAGTCGGAACCTCTCTATCTCTAGGTTATCTCTCTCAGAACCCTAATTTATCTCTTGACTCTTTAGATCTGAGGATATTTGAGTTGTTTTACTCTTTTCTCATGAGAATCTTTCTGATTTTTCAAAGCGTCTCTTCATATTCAAAACTAGGGTTTCTAAAACCTTTATTCAAAACGATTTTCGCTGATTTTCTTAGAGTTATTCCTTGATTCTTATGTGTTTAATTGATTTGTTAAACTTCCTTTTAACCCTAATCAGTTATATTGAAAACTCCTAATTGTTTGGCTTTATTCTTGGGTTTTGAGTTTGTCTTTGCTGATTTGTTCATTCGATTTGTCTGAATCTTTGTTTCTCATGAATATGTTTCGAGTTTCTGTAATTTTTACCCTATTGTGCTTATTAGGGTTTCTGATATTTTTTCTTCCTGCCTATATTATGTCTATTTCGTTTATTCACAGAAATTTATATTAATTTCCCTTAATCAGTACTATTTTTATTTGAATCCCTGATATCCTGTGATTTATACCCTTTACTGATTTCCAGTGATTGATACCCTTTACTGATTTCCTGTTCTGATATCCTTTACTGATTTCCGACCTTTAAATTATTTTCTTTCCTTATTGTGTGGTTGATTATACTGTTAATTAATCCCTAATGTTGTTTCCTTAATTAGACCTTATGTACCTAGCCCTAATTGCTTACTCTGTACCTACTGTGTTTGAATTATTTCCTTAGTTGTTATACTCCAGCTATATATGATTTCTTTCCTTATTTGTCACATATTCTTTACCATTTAAAATGACTCCCTTAATTGAGGGGAGACTTGGACTGATTTTTTTCTTAATTGATTCCGAGTTCTATAATTACTTAACAATTTGATTCTTACCTTATTTTACCTAGTTTTCAAACTACTATATATATTGCTCTCTTCTACTCTCATTGACAAGTCTTCTAGACACGAACTAACTGGTTCACAACTCTCTTACACTTAAAACTTTCTGCTATTTCTTATTACTTGCTACTGTTACTAAAATTAGACGGCTGTAAGCCAAGGCTAATTATTTTCACTCTATTGTTCTTCACTTTGTACCTACTCTCTTTAACTGGTATGTTCTGATTTCAATTCAAGTTCCAAATCCAATGTGTTTCTTCTACTGCTTCAGTTTATCATTTTACTAATCCGTCTCTATCTATTGCTTGGCTTTCCAACATGTGGTTAATTTGTTTTACTTAGTATACTAGCTGTGTCTTAACCTTTTTAAGATCAACATGTTTATGAACCTGTAGCCTGTCTAAATTTGACTCTACTCTGTTTCTGAATGTTTGTTTACTTGCTACTTAGTTTCTGGTATGCACATGTTTGCAAAGTAATCTGTTACCCTAAGTTGTTATGATTATATGCTTAATCATGTCCCTCACTGCATATTCTGGAGTTCATGCAGCTATATGTATTATTAACTATCCCCTAATCCCATTAACCCCCTACAAGAACTTCTTTGCTTCTGTCTGTTATGTGTTCACTATATATTCTCTATGTGCCCCTAAACTCCCATTGCCCCTGTGTGAAAGGCTGTCATTTGAAGAGATTCTGATCCTGTTGGCTTTGAGATACCTTGTTGTTTGTTTGGTTCCTCAAGTGTTTACAATATTCTTACCTAACTTATTTCACTACTAAACACCTCATATATTTTGTATAAAACTTCAACTGAGTCCTTTTCAAACTGTTTTCATATCAAAACGCTTTTCTAAACTATGTCAAGCACTCTCACTCTACTCTTAGGCCCTTAGGTTCTTCTCCTCCAGTGTGTGAATGCCTTGGGTTTCCTATGAGATCCCTCTAAAGTCTGATGCACTGGGGCTGGCTCTTTCACACTGCACTTACTCAGTTATAGTCATGAAATCTGGGTGTGAGCACTGCCCGGGATCCTTGAGGTCTCTAGGGAACTCTAACACACCCGGACATGAGACTGGCTATGGCTTTGTCACTTGAGGTTATGGAAGATCTGGTACACTTGGGCCTGCTTCAGGCTCCCTATAGCTTAACTTCTTCTTTTCCTTTATCTATTTATGTAATTTATTCAGTTGGTCTGTAATAATTATTTGTAAATGAACATTGGGGATGGCTAGTGAAAATAGGGAGGGTAGCTAGATAATTCTATTAATATCATTGGGGTAGTAAACATGTCCTAGGTTTTATATTACTTATATTTGAATTAGAATCCATGTTTTAGAACCAACATATTCATTCCAAACATATACTAGATATCATGTCCCTAGGATCTCATGTCTACTGGTTCAACATCTCATATATGTTTTATGCCTATCACTTAGAAATCCTGCTCCTAGGACAATAAACAACGTTAACATAAAAGTTGTTACTCTTGTGCATTCAGAACCATGTCTTAATATTCTGTAACTCTTTTGTGCATTTAGAAACCATGTCTTAGGAATTCTGAAATTGTGTGTCAACAATTCTGCATTTTGCATATTAGATACCATGCTCTAAGATTCCGTTTGCATTTGCTTAACCATACCTAGTTTAAACTACAGATTCATGAAAAGGTATAAAATAATCTCACGTATAAATATCATGTTTGCTTTTAAAATTGGTAACAATCTCTGCATTCTCAGATTTACATCACTTAGAACAACATGTTTTAGGTAAAACAACCTCTGATCTGTTTAATAATTCTGACCACTGTTATCCTACACAGTCTCATGCCTAGGCCAGCCTTAGGTAATTAATCCCTATAAAAATGTAAACTGTTTTTGTTTGATTGTGTTTACTATTCAAAGGCTAACAAGTTTAAAATCAGTAGGAAAATTGGTTAGGGTCCTGCTTCTGAGCTTATGAAACAAAACTGCATATTTCTGTGCATTGATATTCACTTAGAGATCCTATCTTGGGGTCATGTCTAATAAAACTGCCTCTTGTTTGTGTTTGAGAAGTGATACTTATGTGCATTATCTGTGGAGGTAAACTTGGGCCTCTTAACTGCTTTTCCTACACTTATTTGTTAAGTCCTACTTGTTCTTGCCTGTCGCCTAGAATTTTAGCCTTTTTTTAAATTGTTTAGGGGTTTGTCTAGAACTACCCATATCTAGAGGTCCTAAATTCCTCCAGGACCACAAGGAAGGGATGTGTAATAGCACGCATAGAGATCATCAAATAAAACACGCTTAAATAACCGCTAAGGGGTGAGATAAAGGGTAGATATGGATATGATGACCAGTGCGCTAATGCCACGTGTATCCCCTCACTGATGAGTGATTACCGGACATTTCATTGATGTGATCCTATTGGATAAACAACTTAGGAAAACCCTATCCTTTATATGTGCTTAGACCATAAATCTTTTAAAACTTAATTACAAATGTGTGCTTAGACTACGAATCTTTTCAAACCACTATTTGTCTACATGTGTATACTTGGGCTGCCTATTTTCTACTTGTTTAAATTAACAAAGCTTGTTTGGCCGGGAACCACAGTTGTGGACTTTGAGGGGTGCCTGACACCTTTCCCTTGGAGTAATTTCATGTCCTTACCCAACCTTTGGTTATTCAATTAGTGTTATTGTGACCCTTAATAGGTGCCCTAACGCACCTTAATTCGTTAGGTGGCGACTCTTCAAATCCTTACATCCCTCATACCAAAAGGAAACGAGTTGTCCCAATAATGTCAAAACCCTAACTGATCCGAAAGGAGAGGAAAAAGGGGGCATGACAGTAGGGTTATTCTTGATAGAGATGACCCAAGTCTAGGTAATTAGGCTAACAAGGTATTGGGGTGAACTCATGAGATTGATATCCCCAATAAAAGGGTGGAAACTAGAGAGAGTTACACCCGACTTGAGCCATTTCATTTGATTTGTTGAAATACCCAATTGTGCTTGAGAAGGAAAATTCGGGCAAAGTCACCCAAATTACCGAGAGGTATTGGGTGAGCAATGTAGCATGAGGTTGTGTCAATCACCCACAATTCACAAGGTTATCCTTGATTTTATACTCCATTAGTCACTCGCCTAGTGCCTTTAGTTACTTGAGAAAATCGACAGAAAGATTATAGTTAGCTGGATAATAGCCCTTTTTAGAATTACTTTAATATAAATACAAAACCCTTTATGATGAGAAGTGCAATTAATAACTTGATACACCATTAGGTTAAGTAGAAACTCAACTCCCATATACATAACTCCCTGTGGATATCGATCCCGACCCGTTCGGATAAAAGCTGCTTCGACCCCTTCCTTGCTACTCATTAGTGATATAGGTGGGTGACGATCACCCCAGCCGGGGCAGAGTCATATTGGGAGGGGCCAGCCCAGCAGGCCACATATTCAACTCCACCACCTCTTCGGGGTGCTCCAATGAGGTCGTATCTCAGTGTGATGCCGGAGAGTTCTTACTGCCTGCCAGCTATCCAGGGTTCTTCCAGCGGATATTCCGATCATCAGGGTTCTTCCGGTTCTTACTTTAGTGCCATGCCAAAGAGTTCGTATCGTCCACCAGCTATTCAGGGTCCTTCCGATAGGTTTTTAGGTCATCAGGGCTAGACGTCAGGGTAGTAGGTCACCGTGTCGAGAGGTTGTTTTGAGTGCGGGGATCTTGGTCATGTGCGAAGATATTTCCCCAGGCTTCGGGGCATGGAAGTGAAGCAGGGTTAGCGACCATTGATTTCAGCTCCAGCAGCCTCACCAGCTGTTCGGCCGCTAGAGGCGAAGGGAAAACGGGTAGAGGCCATCCCAGAGGTGGCGGACAAGCAGGAGGAGGCCAACCAGGTGGCGCTCCAGCCAGATTTTATGTTTTTCTCGCCTTACCAGATGCAATGGTCTCAGATGCCGTGATCATAAGTACTATCTCTGTCTGCGGTAGGGATGCCTCATTATTATTTGATCCAGGATCTACCTATTCATATGTAGCATCCCTATTTGCTCATTTTGGATATTCCTCGTGAGTCCTTCGGTACTCCTGTTTATGTGTCCACTCTTGTGGGCGATTCTGGATCAGATACATTGGTCCTGTGTGATCATATTCTGTGGATATAAGACTAGGGCAGATCTTTTGTTGCTTGATATGACCGACTTTGAGGTCATCCTGGGTATGTACTGGTTATCCCCATATCATGCCATCCTTGATTTCCATGCCAAGACTGTTACCTTAGCGATGCTAGAGTTGCTGAAATTGGAGTGGAAGGTCTCATCTGTCAGTGCATCTATTCAGGTTATATCTTTTATGAAGGCTCGACACATGGCCGAGAAGGGTTTCTTGGCTTATCTAGCCTATGTTTGGGATACTACCTCGGAGTATCCAGAGATTGATTAAGTTCCAGTAGTTCGGGAGTTCGCCGATGTGTTTCCCTCTGAACTTCCAGGCATGCCGCCAGATTGTGATATTGATTTCTGTATTGACTTGTCTCCAGGCACTCAGCCTATATCTATTCCCACGTATCGTATGGCTTCGAAAGAATTGATGGAGTTGAAGGAACAACTTTAGTAGGTGCTAGAAAAGGGGTTCGTCAGGCCGAGTGTATCACCTTGGGGTGCACCAGAATTATTTGTGAAGAAGGAAGATGGGACTATGCGCATGTGCATTGATTACCGCAGTTGAACAAAGTTTCCATTAAAAAAAAGTACCAGTTGCTGCGTATTTATGATTTGTTTGACTAGTTGCAGGGTGCTAGGGTGTTTTCTAAGATTGACTTGAGATCGGGGTACCATCAATTGAAGATTCGAGACTCAGATGTATCGAAGATTGCCTTCTGTACTAGATATGTCATTATGAGTTTCTAGTGATGTCCTTTGGCTTTACTAATGCCCCAACGACATTTATGGATTTGATGAACATGGTGTTTAGGACTTATATTGATTTGTTCGTCATTGTCTTCATTTATGACATCTTTATCTACTCATGTAGCCTAAGGGAGCACGATCAGCATTTGAGAGTAGTGCTCCAGATCTTACTAGAACATAAGTTGTTTGTTAAGTTCTCCAAGTGTGAGTTTTGGTTGGATTCTTTGGCATTCTTGGGGAATATTGAATTAGGAGAGGGTATTAAGGTAGATCCCAAGAAGATTTATACGGTTCAGAGTTGGCCTCGCCCTACTTCAGCGACCCAGGTAAGGAGTTTCTTGGGGTTAGTAGGTTATTATCGCCGGTTTGTAGAGGGTTTATTATCCATTGCAACACCTTTTACTAGATTGACCCAGAAGGGTGCTCCGCTCCGTTGGTCCGATGATTGTGAGGTGAGCTTTCATAAGCTCAAGACAGCTTTGACCATAGCATCCGTTTTAGTGTTGCCTTTTGGTTCGGGGATGTATACAATTTATTGCGACGCTTCACGCATTGGCTTGGGTTTTGTATCTATGCAGGAGGGGCGAGTCATTGCATATGCTTCACGTCAGCTGAAGCCCCATGAGCATAATTATCATGTGAACGATTTGGAGTTGGCCGCGATTATTCATGCTCTTAAGATATGAAGGCATTATCTGTATGGGTGTCATGTGAGGTTTACACCGATCATCGTTGTTTGCAGCATTTGTTCAAACAATAGGATCTCAATTTGAGGCAACGTAGATGGCTTGTGTTATTGAAGGATTATGACATCACAATTCTTTATCATCCAGACAAGGCGAATGTAGTCGCGGATTCCTTGAGCAGGAAGGCAGAGAATATGGGTATTTTGACATTCATTTCAGCTGAGGAGAGGCCACTAGCTTTGGACATTCAATACTTGGCTAACAGACTTGTGAGGTTGGATATTTTAGAGCCCAACCGAGTTCTTACATGTGTTGTTGCACAGTCTTCACTATTGGAGCAGATCAAGGCTCGATAGTTTGATGATCCGCACTTGGCAGTTCTTAGAGTGACGGTACTACAAAGTGGTGCCAAAGAGGTTTCTATTGGCGAGGATGGTGTCCTGCGACTCCAGGGTCGTCGTGTGTTCCTAATGTCGATGGCTTGAGGGAGAGTATTCTAGAGGAGGAACACAGTTCTCGGTATTCCATTCATCCAGGTGCTACAAAGATGTATCGGGACCTGAGATAGCATTATTGGTGGCGACGGATGAAGAAAGACATAGTTGAGTACGTAGCTAGGTGCCTAAATTTCCAGTAGGTTAAGTTTGAGCACAAGAGGCCAGGTGGTTTACTTAAGCATATAACTATACCAGAGTGGAAGTGGGAACACATTACTATGCACTTCGTAGTTGGGTTGCCGTGGACCTTGCAGAAGTTCGATGCAGTTTGGGCCATTGTAGACAGGTTGACCAAGTCGGCACACTTCATTCTAGTTTCCACTACTTATACTTTAGAGAGGTTGGCCTAGATTTACATTCGGGAGATAGTTCGTTTGCACGGTGTTCCTATTTCCATCATATAAGATAGAGGCCCTCCGTTCACTTTGCATTTCTGGAGAGCCGTACAGAGTGAGTTGGGGACCCGTGTAAATCTCAACACTGCGTTTCACCCACAAACCGACGGGCACTCAGAGCGGACAGTTCAGTTCTTGGAGGACATGCTCAGGGCATGTGTGATTGACTTTGGTGGACAGTGGGATCAGTTCTTGCCTTTGGCCGAGTTTGCTTATAACAACAATTGCCAGTCTAACATCGAGATGGCTCCGTTCGAGGCTTTATATGGTTGACGATGTCGTTCTCCCATTGGGTGGTTTGATCCTGGAGAGGCTAGGTTGTATGGTACCGATTTGGTGAAGGATGTCTGGGAAAAGGTGAAGTTGATTCTGGAGCGACTACCCACAACACAGTCCCGGCAGAAACATTACGTTGATCGGAAGGCGCGTGACTTATCATTCATGGTGGACGAGAAGGTCTTTTGAAAGTCTCGCCGATGAAGGGGATCATGAGGTTTGGGAAGAAGGGCAAGTTGAGCCCCATGTTTATAGGCCCATTTGAGGTATTGAGACTTGTTGGGGAGGTTGCTCATGAGCTTGCTTTGCCTCACAGTCTACCGGGTGTTCATTTTGTTTTCCACGTGTCGATGCTCCGAAGTATCATCCCGACTTGTCACATGTGTTAGACTTCAACACTATTCAGCTAGATGAGAGCTTGAATTACGAGGAGGAGCCGGTTGCCATTGTTGCTAGGCAGGATTGCCAGTTGAGGTCTAAGAGTATTTCTGCGGTGAAGGTCTAGTGGAGGGGCCAACCAGTTGAGGAGGAGACTTGGGAGTCCGAGGAGGACATGCGAAGAAGATATCCTCACTTGTTCAGCACTCCAGTTATGATTCTAGACCCGTTCGAGGACGAGCATTTGTTTAAGAAGTGGAGAATGTAACAACCCGATCGGTCATTTTGCTTTCTAGAACCTCGTTTACGTAGACAAGACTCCCCGAAAGTGCTTTTACTGTTTTATGACTTGCGGGGATGGTTGGTTGGGGATTTGGAAGGGTTCGGGCTGAAATCCGAACACTTGGTTCCTTAAGGTTGGCTTAAAAGGCCAAGTTTGACTTCGGTCAATGTTTTGAGTAAACAACATTGGAATCGTGATTTAACGGTTCCAATAGGTTCGTATGATGATTTCGTACTTGGGCGTATGTTCAGATCGGATTTTTGATGACTCGGGAGTGTTTCAGCGCCTAATTTCAAAAGTTGGTTCTTGAAGTTCTTTAAAATTTGATTTGAGACAAGTTTTGGTTATATTGAGGTCCGAACGGAATTTCGAGACTGGGAATAGTTCGGTAATGTCATTTAAGACTTGCACGCAAAATTTGGAGTCATTCCAAGTTGATTTGATAGGAATCAGACGAGTGTAAGTGCTTTAGAGGTTTTTGAGTTCATGAGTTGATTCATGCATTTTGGCGTCCGATTCGTGGTTTTTGATGTTATTTCGATGTTCCGATCACGCGAGCAAGTTTGAATGATGTTGTTAGACTTGTATGGGTGTTTGGTGTGGAGCCCTGAGGGCGCAGGTGTGTTTCATACGTTCAATAGGAATGAAAACACACCAGTTTTCTAGTGTTTCTTGGTAGCAGTTGCAAGTCTCGCAAATGCGAGAAATTGTTCGCAAAATGCAAAGTTCGCATATATTTTCCGCATTTGCGACCCTAGTAGAGTTTGCATTTGCGACACTTTGGTCGCATTTGCGACCTCAGCAACCGAAGCCTAGGCTTCACATTTGCGAGAGTTTTGTCGCATTTGCTACCCTGGTGTCGCAAATGAGACATCAGAGCCTGTGCCTAGCTCATTTATTGCGGTATTTAGGCCATTTATTTTATTTCACTTCATCTCTTGGCGATTTTTGGATATTTTGGAAGGGGGCTTTCACCTAGAACTTTGAGGTAGGTAATTTCTATACAACATGAGTTAAATAGATAGATTATAGGTAGATTAACATGTAAAAAATTAGTGAAAATCAAGGGTTTAGATGAAAACCTAGGTTTTTTATAAAAATGAGATTTGACCACGAAATTGGTTATGGATCTTAGTAAGAATCATATATTCTTGCTCATAAGGTTATGGGTAACAACTTCTTCGAAAAGTTTTTGAATCCAGGCACGTGAGCCTGGGGTGAATTGTAAGAATCTAGCATTTTGGGTTGGTAATTAATTTAATAGTGGGGATATGAACTTTTGAGCATAGATTAATTAATTTATATAATGTTTGACTAGTTCCGAGTCGTTTGGCACCAAATTCGGAGGTTTGAGCACGTTCTTGAGTCGAGAAGTGAGCCTTGAGACGAGGTAAGTCTTTTTTCTAACCTTGTAAGAGGGAAATTTCCCCATAGGCAAAAGTAAATAATGTATGTGACTATTTGTGGGGGATACATACGTACGAAGTGATGGTAGTCTGTGCTTAGCTACTATTTATGTTAAGTCAGGGTAGTGTAGGATCTCTATCATGTTATACTTGAAATAATTGCGCCTTTTACTTGTCAATTAAATTGCTTAAACTAATTCTATAAATTGTAAAAGAACTCCAAAAGGATTAGTCTTCACTCTTTTGAGGGTATGAATAAAACACTTGATTGTTATCGACAATTTGTGTTGTTTAAGTGTTTTCTATTGTGGAGTGGGCCGAGTGCCTCGGCAGATTAAATAGATTCATCTGTGATTCGCGTCATTCGACCCTCGGCAGTGTACATTTAAATATTATTGTGTTGTTTCGGACCGTACGACCTCGACATTATTTGCGCATGTTGACTTTTGGGAATACTAATTGTGAAAAAGATATTTATCATCTCTTGTTGTTGAGTTTAGCTCTTTTGTTGTAATCCATGCTTACTTATGAATTCGATTTATTATCATTAGCCCTAGTAAGTGTCAAGTCGACCTTTCGTCACTACTTCTTCAAGGTTAGACTGGATAGTTACTGGGTACATATTGTTTTATGTACTCACTCTACACCTATGTACTTAACTGTGAAGGATCTGAGGCAGGTGCATCTGGATACGCATCTGGCGCACACCCTTGATTCGGTTCGAGATTTCCACGGTGACCTGCACTTCTGAGCCGTTCAGCAGCATGTCGGAGTCTCTCTTTTTATTTTGGATTCTGTCTATTCCTTTTCGGATAGTAGGATAGACAGTCTTTTGTATAATCTACTAGTTTCCCATTCACTTGTGCAATAGATCTTGGCATGTATTAGTAGACTTATGGGTCTTGGGTTCTATTCTTTTGGTTATAAATATTTCTACTAGCTTCACGTATTAATCTAAAGCGGTCTCTTGTATCTTTTAAGTTGAGGAAAAACCACTGTATGGGAAGATAGTAAAAAAAAATGGAAATGTTATTAAGTTATTCGTTGCCGGCTTGTCTAGCAATGATACTGGACGCCATCACGACCTGATATGAAATTGGGTCGTGACAAAAAATGCATATAAAAATTATATATTTATAAATCGGTTTGGTTCGGATTTTTTTACTCAATACCAAACCAAATCAACTAAACTTAATCGGGTTTTTAATCAATTTAATCTGACTTTTTCGATTTGATGCGATTTTTCGGTTCAGTTTATACACCCCTAAACTAATAATGGTAACTTTGCTGACATCGAAATTAGTTATGATAGTAGTAAAAATAGATAATAATACAAATCAACAGCAAGGCATTCCTCAACCAATATGCTTAAATTAGTTTGATAATGACAACACCAGAGTTAAAAGAATTGTCGAAAAACTCCAATAATTTTTTTTCTTCTTATTTTTCCGATTTTGGTATTATTTATGTGTCTGGATTAATCAATAGGTATTCCTTAGAAGATGTTTACATAGATCTATTTTCTATATTTTTATTCTTACTAGTCTTTATATTCGTGCTTAGCACGAATATTTCAAGTTGAATATCACATAAATTCATACAAAAGATAGTAATTTTAATTACATAGTTCTAATAGTATAACATTTGTTAGAGAAATAAAATAGAACTAATCCATGTATATAATAAATTACCATTATTAGTAAACTAGTGTTTGAAATTCAAAATGTAATTGGCCATTGCTAGTCCCTCAAAAGGATTTCAGTTAAAATAATTTACATATTTCTAATTATTCCTATTATTTATAGGGTACAAAAACATGTTATTTGAAAGTATCTTTCTTAGAATATATATATATATATATATTTATGTATATTCATGTGATCAATTTCACAAGAGAAAATATTCTTACTCTTAATATATTTTGAGGTTAGGACGACATATGATACGATTGTAGTACAAGTGTATAATTGAACCAAGTTCATAGGAGTTTACGATCCGCGCTGCAAATTTGATTCATACTATAAGTAGAACTAAAGTTGAACTATTGTTGTATAAATCGGAAAAGTAAGTAGAGCTAAACTTATAGTTTAAATGCAAAAGAATTGTGTCCTTCGATAATATATAATTTGTACATTTACAACTACATCCACCTTTGACTTGTTATATTAAACAAATATTTTATTTATTCAAGGGTATAAAAGTCAATCCGTATTTTAAGAATATTTTTGTCTTTCAACATTTAGTGTGTAAAATTCGTGTTTTATAATAATATAGGTATTGTTTACCCTAGAAACAAATAACTATTAAATTTGTACGCGGTTTTAAGGATATGTTGATTGATTCAATACAAGTGATCAAGAGTGTTAGATAAACGAATTAAGGATAAAATAATAACCAAACCAGTTGTGACCTTGAGGCCAGGCTTGGATTTCAACTGAACAATAGTTTCGCTCCCGGCTCGACCCTCGATTTGAAGTCAAATGTGTAAGAAGAACTATGATTAAACTAAGAATCTTTCAATAGCTAGAAAGCAGAAAAATAAGTTTGTATTGTGTTGATAAGTGTATTATAATGTGTCTATTGAATAACAATTTCCCCTTTATATAGAAGGGAACCTTTACCCCTAGTACAATTCTTAAAAAGGTGAACTCCCGATCCCGGACCCCGTTTGAGCATGATGCCGATCCCGGACCCCGTTGCATTTGAGTCACCGTCCGTACAAAGGGTTCGAACTCCCGAGGCAGTCCCAAAGGCTAGCAATAATTCTCTTTCATCTTTGGGCTCTACGGTTGATACGCTCAATTTACACCTTAAAATAGGGTAAGCGATCGTTGTCAAATATAGTAACCCAACAAGGTTGGGGTCGAATCCCACAGAGAACAATATGAGGGCGTTTAGGAATGCTAGAGAATTATCACTTATCGCTCAGTGCCAAACAAATACGATTTTGGGTTTTTGATAATTGTTTATAGCTAAATGTGCAAATATAAACTAACCTAGAAAGCAATTAAAATGATCGATGACAACAAGTATCGATGCTTCGGGTATTACACTCGAGTAACGATCCAATGTATTTCACGATTTTACAAATATGAGCGGGTAATGTTAATTAGCCACAGATAACATTTCTTAATTAGCTTTTCCCAAAGACTAACAAGACTTCCTAATTTTATTATCCCTAACCCAATTAGGAGATTAAGCACATCCGAGTTTGGCTACAAGTAGTTCAATCCTATCCCTAGGTAGAATCTATAAAATGAGGGTTAAA